>VYXD01001995.1:334725-418423 GCA_013397195.1 Hylia prasina | reverse complement strand
TTTTTTTTTTTTTTTTGCAAGATGTCCCTAGAGAAAAATATTAGAAGCTCATCCCTCTCAAGTGCACAATACCTTGAAAATTCCAGGAGGACATTTTGCAGGGTTTTGTTTGTTTGTTTGTTTGTTTGGCTTTTTTTTTTTTTTTAAGAGGACAAAAACAATTTATCCTATTTATAACCATATTTCATTGTACTGTAAAGCTCTGTCAGTCAGTCATAATGGAAACTATTAGGATGCCAAATGGAGGATTATCTTGTCCTGACTATGATCTCTGCAAGCATCATAAGTAAAGGAAGCTTGTAAAACCAAAGATACTGCTTTCTTTCAAGGACCCCAACATCATTTAGAAAGGAAAATAAAACAAAAAAAAAATATTTCAAAAGACATTTTTACATGTAGGTCTGAAATTATATAAGTTTTCTATTACAAATGAAATTTTATGTTGTGTAACACAGCATTTTACAAGCTTTATAGAACAACCCAATTATTTACAAAAGGAAGCGAGCACATGAAGCCTGCATTTTTTAAGCTAATGCATTTAGTTCATTGTAATCTGAAAGCATCTGGAGGGAGCACTTCTGTATTATAGGAAATTTATTCTAGATTTGTTGGGATTGCAAAAAGCTTTGTGCTGTTTATAAATATTTAGCTCTTGACAATGATTACTGGCCTTTATCTAATGTGCTCTGAGGACACAAGACTTCAAAGTGCATGTTATTACATTGGAATACAGGTGGTTGAAAAACTAAATGCAATGCTTGTATTTTGTTCTAGTCATTCCAGGATGATAAACATGTAGCAGTGGTGCGGTATTACAGTCTTACAAGGAGATGTTTTTAATTTTCTCCAAATTGGGAAGAGAGATAAAACAGTACAATTAGTAAAACAAGGAAAAATCCAGTATGAGTACCTTCTGTACTTCATCTATTTCTTTCTGTCAACTTTTCAAAGCAGACAACTTCTTATACTTTGATATAGCACTTAACAGTAAGACTTGATCTAAAATGAGATTATCATGTAACATTCTAGCAAAAATAGCCAGTGTGATGCATCAAGAATATTTTGAAAGCGCAACTTTGGTAATTATGAAAACAGAGTGAGCTGTGGTAAATTGCTGTGATTCTTGCAAGATTAATATATTCTTAAACTATGTAAAATTTGCACAGTTAAAAATAATTAATAGCCTACAAAAATATAATTTTAGTGGTAAATATTCTTAAACATAATATTGAAGAAAGTAAAAAAAAAAGTAGAAGTCTCTATTTCTAAAGAAACTGTCATTCAGCCAGCTCAATATTTGCAGACCAGAAGAGATTGTAACCACTCTTTTTTTTTTTTTTTTTTTTTTTTTTTTTTTTTTTTTTTTTTTTTTTTTTTGTATGTGTGTGCGCGTTTTTGGTTTTCTGGTTTTTTGTTTTCTTAATTCACTTGTAGTGTAACTAAAGCATCAAATGGCATACTCTGGGAAAAAGGCCAAAAAAGTTTTACTTCCCACATGAACAATTATTGCATCCAAATTCTGAAACAAATACAGCATGATTATGCAATTCCTGTATAATTAATGAGGCATATCTCCTGGTTTCTATGCACAGAAATGTGGGTGCACTGAAGAACAACTCAAGAAGCAAAATATAAGAAACAATGGGCAGTTTAGAAATCCATATCAGTCTAGGAGTGAATAACTTCCTTAATACTCTGTGATATTGAGCATATTAATGAAATATATCAGAAATGAAATATATCAGAATCTTGCAAAAGTCACCTCAGAGTAAGCATGACAAGTATTTTTTTATGGTAGAACAGTATATTTCAAATATTTTTTAGTGTAGTCTGCAAGCTACATGCAAAATTACAGTGTATTTCCATTACACAGAAAGAGACAAAATGAGGACAGTTAGCGCTTAAGCCTACAGAACAGATTTACGAAAGAGCACTTTTACAGAAAATCCCTATTTAGACCTGTGATTAAACTATAATTTATCAGAAAATCAATTTCCCACCTAGCAATACATATCCCAGTTTTGAGAAGGTGTCTTCTACGTCTCATACCTAAAGAACTTCAACCTTGGCCTGAGCAAGTGACTCGTTCAGCAATAAGCTGCATCAGCTATGCACAGAATCATCAGGCAGTCATCATAGTGACAGCAGACTTCCCTGTAGCATGAAATTCATGTAACTGTACTCAGATGCACACCCAGACACATATATGAGTGATATTTATATGGATGATACACAGACAGACAAGGTATGTGTATACATATCCATTCACACAGTTTCCATCCAGCCACTTTCCTGGTGACATTCAGGAGAAGCCGCAGAAGCATCTTGGGGATATGGTCACCAGGGTCATCCTCCAGTCCCTTGGCAGTGGCCATCATGTTGCAGATGTCTTGGCCTTCACCTCCTACCCACAGGTCTGCACAAGGCTTTGACCCCAAGAGGTGCTTGATGCCCAGGGCTGGGGCTGTCCCAGTGTCCCTGAACTGCCCCACTCCAATCTGTGGTGATGGGAGGACCCTGTCAGCCAGGTCCTCCCTGACCCACTAGGTACCCTCCTTAACAATTCCTGGAGAAGTTAAAAATTCAACACATCCATTTAATAGCTATAATTAGAAATATCCAGCTTCCTGAATGCCATTTCCCCCCGGCACACTATTGGTTCCACAGGTCATCACAGCCCCTCAACAAACAGTTTGAAATAAACACATTTATGAATGACAGCAGGGTAATGGCAAAGACATGGATTAGAATCTAAGCCCATGAGATACCAGCCTTTCTGTACCCTGCAATTCTCAAACAAACACAACAAAGCTCTTTTTTTTTTTTCTTAATTGACATAGCACCCATTAAGTTTCAAGTCAGTATGAAATACTCTCATTTAAAAAAGCCTAGAAAACATGGTTTATCTAAACAATGAAACTGGAACTTGAACAAATGTTATGCCTTTCAAAAGAAAGAGGAAAATACTAATACTCTGTGGATATTAAATCCAGGCAGGATGGAAAAGGGAAGCAGTTAGGGGATAGGCTCCATGCTCCTAATTTCAAGTTTTAAAGACTAACTGTCATGAGAAAAGCAGTTGTCAACATAAGTTCCAATTCACCAGCACTGTGTAAAAAGGAATGTGCTGACTTAGGCTTCCTCTTTTCACTCTTCCACATACATACAGCTACTTTTTGTGGAGCTGTTCTCATGTTTAGTAATTGAACATGTCTTCTTTCGACAAGCTGTGAATGAACAATGGGAAAAGACTTTCTAATATCGATGATTAATTTAGCTGCTCACACAATGAAGTTATTTTTTCCCTCACTCACACTGACATAATTGATTTATACCAGTGGAATAAGCACAAATACATGGCTTTGTTTCATCTAACTGTAAGCGACTTAAAGATCACAATTGCCTCAAGCACTGTCAAGGCCACGAAGGAACTTACCATAACACAAGCCACCAGTAGCAGCGGGAACTTGAGATAAGCACAGAAGTGAAGAGCTTGCAACAGGGAGGCTCTAATTCCAGGTTGAGCCCAGGTGAGGTTTAGTTAACACATTCTGGTTAGTGCATTTGGACAAAAGGCAGTGACAGACAGTGAGAAAAAAAACAATGGTTTATCTCAAGTTATGGGAACACCTGCAACCACCCCAAGGACACCTGGAACATGGACTGCGTAAAGGCGGTATCTCCAGAAGAACAACTCTGGGACAGCAACCACTGTGAAGACCATGGTGAAGAAGGACCAATGGAATGCTGTTGGATCCATGGGATGGTGCTATCTTCTGCTTAATATCTCTCCCTCCCCTGCCCTTTATGTCTTTGTATTTCTCTACCTCACATTTATTAAGTAAAATCTCTACTACTGACTTCAACATAGGGTCTCGTTTGCACCTTAGTTTGGGCAGAGGCATCTCTCAATAATCAGATTCTAACACAAATACCACTTTTAATGTCCTTCAAGAAAATTTTCTTCTGCTACTTGGTTTACTTCATCAGGAAATAACTCCAGAACTCACCAACTTTTCTTCATAAGATTACATGTACTGTATGTCTGTAGTCAGCAGAATATTTTTTGTTTCTTTAAATCATTGCAAAAGTGCCTTGAGAAGGTCACAGTAAGAATCAAGGATTTATGCTCAGGGCTTTCATTTGCAAAACTGCATGGTCATATTCTAAAGAAACATTTAATACAGAAGTAAAATTTTACAAAATTTCTTGTGAAATTGACTCAGTCTTCAGCTGTAGTAAAGCCCAATGCTTTATGGACACTGCAACCCACACCAGCTGTAACACTGATGAAGTAATAGGACTATCTTTAGAAAATCATGCTTTAGATTAGAAGTTATTAATTCATATAAAAAATTCTATTAAAATCTTAGCTTGATCTGTATTACATTTCCTTCCCTATCCTAATTAATTCAATATAGTAAGTGAAAGAATTTGGACTTATGAAAATGTACTTTTTTCTCCTTCAGTTCACCTTCAAGAAACCTATTGAAAATTTTTGATCATGTTTCAAGAGGCTGTATAAAAATAAAACCCACTTTTTTTTGTAATCTTATAGAGAGACAAAAGTTTAAGAAGGATGGCAGTTACATTATGAGCAATATTTTGCTCTGGATAGAAAGCCCATACTTTAAATGCCACATCTTAAAATATATGCCTAAAACAGTGCATTAAGACATTATTACACTATAATTAAACCAGTACATACTGAGACTTTTGTTGTCACTTCAGCCTCTTATTGGTGTGTTTTGTTATCTGGTAAAATCTCCATTATGTTTAAAACTTAACAATCACTTCCTAGTTTAAGAGTTATAACGTGTTATAGCAATATAGTTTTCAGTATCTGCTACCTTCTTCTGGCATTCTGGATTTAAGGATTACAAAAAGACTCATAGCTATGAAGTCTCAGAAAATGAAGGAAACCTGGATTTATGTTGCTGTGAAAGTGAATATGGTATGTATTGTGAGTGCTGTGATTTCCCTATTTTTCCAAGCAAATGTAAAACCCTTGCAATGAAATATGCTTTTTTAATACATTCCTTGATTGACATCATACAAGAGGAAAAAGAAAAAAAAATAATAAAAGAAGATAGCTTTTAAACTCCCCAGTGGAAAAATGGGTTTGGGGCCCCATAGCTAATTTTTTTTATAAATGGACAAAATACTTCTAAAATAAAATTATAATTCCATTGCATAGAACTACTTCAGGCATAATACCTAGAGAGACCTATGAAGAAGAGAAAGCCTTGAAGAGTCTAAAATTGGAGTTTACAGTAAAAGACATGAGAAGTAGATGGTTGTCCAGCAACATACTAAAAAACAAAACAAAATCACAAATAAAACGAAACAAAAACCACAAAAGGGATGCTTCCTTTCCCAATCAAGTAATTTTTTTCTGGTAACTACCTGTTTTCTAGCCTAGTCTGGACTTTCTGGCTAACTGAAAGAAATATATCTTCCCAAGGAATGCAGGAGACTTGCATGGCTCAGTGTCATGTGAAAAGGGAAGATTTCCTCAACCCTTAATGTGAGGAGATTTCCTCAACCCTTAGTGTTTGATTGGTCTGTCAGTGCCCCAGGAAAGGACATCCTCATACCTGACCAGTCAGTGCCCCTTTAGAGGAACCCTTCACTGAGCAGGGCTGCTGGACTGGAGGGCATTTTGACTGCCTTATTCAGGGACACACACCACCAGCACAAGGGAGGCCCCTCAGCAGGTTTTCCCACTTTATAACCTCTCAGTGGGTCTTACACTTCATTTGAGAATGTTACTCGTTGCCAGGAGCTGCCAGCACCCATGAAAGACCCACACCAACAGTGGATAACAGGACAACATCTTGTATTAATAATTGTGGCAGGTTAAGGTTTGAGGATTTCTGGTGAGAGTATCTGACTGCAAAAATGCATTCAAAACAAAATACAGAGAAGTTCTCATCACCAGTAAAAATACTGAGCACACACAGAATGTGGTTCTAACCCAATAGACACCCCTATGGGGGAGAAAACAGGTTCAGCCTGTTACAATTAGGCTATAACAAACCAAGTTCAATGAAGGACAACAATTTTGCTACAGTTGTCTCATCAGCAGGACATCTCCTATCTCCCTTGGTGAACAGGTGCTATGTGGTTTATCAGTTGCAAAAACTCCTATCATAAAGTTCCCCCCCCCTGCAAGAATTTCTACAGAGACTATGATATTTCCATTCTGATCCATCCTCTGTTCCATCTCCCCTGACCTTTAGGAAGTGCTTATAGTTCCAGATCGTGTGCATGATAAATCATTGTGGGATAGGCTTCAAGCATTCCAAGCCCATTCCATCCAGGGAGCAGAAGCTCCATTTTACCCTATAATTTCAATCCTCTTATTTTACTCCTAGTCATCTCACCACACTCAGTAAGAGCATTCTGGTCAAACTAAAGTGTGAGAAGGAAATGCACATGCCATGCAATCTGGGATGCATATCCTTGAATGAATATAGGGACAATTCCCAGATGGGTAAGGATGGCATTACAAAAGTTAAAGCTGGAGCTGAACTTTATTAGGAATGTAAAGAATAGTAAGAAAAGAATTTACAGGCATGCTGGTCAGAAAAGGAAGACTGAAGAAAATGCACTCTGCCATAGAGGTGGTGACAATCAACATGGCAGAGGTACTTACCAATATTTTTTGTATCAGTTTTCAAAGGTAATTTCTCTTCCTTCACCCGTCAAGCCCTGAAACTCAAGAGAGGGGGGTGGGGAATGAAGTCTCTTTGATCACAGGATAAGATCAGGTTTGAGACCACGTGAAGAAACTGAAAATAAACTTGGGACCCAACCCAGGGTCCTGAGGGAAATGGCTGGGGTAGTCTGCCAAGCCATTTTCCATGGTATTTAAATGCCATGGTAACCAGACAAAGTCCTCAGTGAATGCAAAAAGGCAAATGTTTCACCCATTTCAAAAAAAGGTAGACAGGAGGACCCTGGGAGCTACCTTATTTTGGACAGTAATATCATGAAGCAAATCCTCCTGCAGGACAAGTCAGAACATAAGAAAGACAGCTTCACCAAGAGCAAATCATCCCTGATTAATCTAGTGACTTTCTGTGAGAGAGTGATGGAGTGACTACAGTAATGGACTAGGCAAGAGCTGCAGTTATCATGTACCTAGGCTTCTTCAAGGCCCTTGATATGGGCCCCCACAGCATTATTCCCCCTGTATTGGAGTGATATGGGTTTGAAGGATAGACCGTTAAGTAATTGGCTGGATAGAATCTAGAGAGTTACAGTCAACAGCTCAATGTCCAGCTGGAATCAATACTGTTAAATATCTTTATTAATGACATAGACAAAGAGATTGACTGTACCCTTAGCAAGTTTACAGGTGACACCAAAGCTGAGGAGTGCAGTTGACCCACTTGAGGGATGGGACTCTATCCAAGAAAAAAGAACACCACCTTGAAAACTTGAGGAGTGGGCCCATGCAAACCTCATGAAATTTGGGAAGGCCAAGTGCAAATTGCTGGACTTGTATTGGGACAATCCCCAGTATCACTAGATACAGGGCCAAGAATGGACTGAGAGCAGGCCAGTGGAGAAGGAGTTGGAACTACTGACAGACAAAACAGTAGATGTAAGCTGATAATGTGCACTTGAAGCCCAAAAAGCTAACTGTATCCCACTCCACATAAAAAGAAACATGGCCAGCAGGTCAAATGAGGTAATTTTTTAAATTAAATAGTTTAAATAAATTTAGTGACTAAATTATTTTGGGGAATATTTCCTGAAAAAAATACAGAAACAAAACAAAAAACAAGCCAAACACCCAAAGAAAAAACCTTATTTTAACATTTATTTTTATTTTCTTTCTCCCAGGGGAGACCAAAAAGTATCATTTTTTGGCTTACATAGGGCTTATTAGTAAAGAGGTAAAAAGAAAAATAACTTTATAGATGCCTGTGCTTTTAGATACCACATATTTTGGCTGTTCACCTAAGAAGAATGCAAGTTGTGTGCCGAATCACAACATATTGGTCCTGTGAAGTAGTTCTCTGTCACATTATATACACATATATCCAAACAATAATCAGGGAGAAAACTGTACTTTCAAGCAAAAGTCGCCTTCATGGAGAAATGTATCAAAACTGCGATCTTTCTAAAAGAATACTTGGGTACACAGGAAGCTACTGTTTTGTCACTTCTGTCTCGAATACATACTTTCATCACAATACTGTCTCAGGAAGTTAACTTGGCATTCCTCTGTTTTAACTAATTTTTAAAACTGTTGTTTATGCATGTTTACTTGACAAAATTAAACTGAAATTTCTCTTCACAAGACACCTTACGCATTTACTCATGCATTCACACACACGTGTGAATAGACGCAGAAGTCTGAGCAACTGCAGCTGTAAGGTATCTGAACTGGGCCACATTCTCCTTGCCTTTGTCATTGAAGTTTACTAATCTGAAAGCTATTGACTAATTCATTCCCTCTGGAGGTACTCAATGCTGAATTGCCAGATCTGTAACAATAATTGCCACATCTGTAACAAAATTTAGCCTTTTAAAGGTTATGTTGGCCAAACCCAGAAAATCCATTCTTACACAAGTAAGATCAGCAATGAAAGAAGCAGACATGAGACTCATGGGCTGGAATGATGTACAGGAAAAGAGAAATATAGTGGAGAACACTTATTTTAAAGCTTCAAGTTTTAAAAAAGCATATAAAGAAGACAGAATGTACTATAATTTTTGTCTCAATACAGAGGATTCATTCTGATTTTTCCCCCCGTTAAGAAAATTTGTTTGAAGTACAAAGTTTATTGTTTCTGTCCAACCAGGAAAAGTGTGTTTTTTTGCAGTTTAATGCCTCTCAACCGTTTTCCACTTGACAAAGTATATCTGCTCTGGACAAAAGCAATTCTGTCCAAATGTTTGCTGTCTCTACAGCTGTTCAGAAGACTTTTAGACTTGTATGAATCTCAGTGAGAAATATAGCAATATCAAAGTGGTGAAGCTGCAGTCTTCCTTAAAGTAACTGCATAATGCTCTCATAGTAAACACTAATAAAGTAAATACCAGCATGTCTGAAACAAAAAAGATGGAGATAAATAACAGCTTGTAAATATTTGACTACTGGACTTACACACTTTTACTTCCAAAACTTTTGGCCAAAAATGGGAACAAAACCGCTAATTTATAATCTCAAAAAGTGAAGTTCCAGAAAATTTCTAACTTTGTTTTTATAAAGAAAGAAAATTTGGTATGACAGCACCATCTTAAATGGTTGATTAAAGACAGTAATTTACATTCCTTCTAGATTTTTCCTTACCAGACTTTGATCAAAAATGTTAGTTTTCATCATGGTAAGTTGGAATGATTTAATATACTCATCGTCTTAAAAAGTAAATATATATATGCATAACCACATTGAAAAAATTATTGATGCTAAAAGGAGAAAATTGGGTATCATTTGACCTGGGAAAATTCCTGCTATTAAATATGTTTTTATCTACTTTTACTTCTTCTTCCTACAAACCAGACAATGTGTAATAAACTTTAAAAATGAGACCTCTTTAGAAGAATTTGATAAGAGAGATATTCCTGTAGACCTGCTTTTTTTTTTTTTTTTTAATCACAGATTGCTCAAGGGAGTCCATGGACTTTGGCCTTCCATCTTTAACAGAATGTATGGAATTTACTTTGTGAGTCCTCATCTTAAATTATGGGTATTCTTCAAGTTATACGGTGTGCAAATTATTTAAGTTTCTAGGAGGAACACATTTTGACTCACCTCTCAGTTAATCTCTTAAGGTCTCAAAACAGAGAAAGCAAATACATTTCTTTGAAGGAAAAGTTTAACTTTGCAAGATTGACATATCCACTGCTGTGCCATCATCATAACATTGAATGACACTTTCAGGAGACTAACATAGCCATGTTTCTTAAATGACATTGACTGAACTTTATAATTTCTGATCATTTCAACCATCAGACAGTACATTTCTAAATGCGACAGAAGTATCTGTTGCTCCATGAAAATAAGGCTTCAATTCACAGGGAGTTCTTTAGGATTTGTAGCAATCTGATAATATAACTTCCACTCAAATAATTGTTTTAATGATATTTGCCTAGAGCATTACTCTCCTGACAAGTCTACAATATGATGGAAAGATCATGTTCTTCCCTCCAACCCATCCTTTCCCTTGCATAAAAGGAAACCATTTTGGGCCAATTACTTTCCTACAGGATAATTCTCAGATATTCTAAGCCTTCTGGGTTAACAGCAGCTAATTACATGCAGGTTCCCAAGAAACCCACATTTTGTGATCCCAGAAATAATGGCAGCATAGTGATTAAAAGAAGAAACTATGTCTTGTAAACTCCCACAAGTTGACATATTAAAAAACCCAGACATGCCAGATTTACACATTAGTATATCACATTAGTCCTGAAGATTCCACTTTTTAAACACAATTATTTATCTACCTAATATGACCCAGAACAAAAAAAGAGAAATATATCAAAAATTACAAACCAAATATTATTATGATCAAGATTTTACATGGAGCTATATGAAAAGATAAATGTAAAAAAAGACACATATAATTATAGATTAACTAATAGATTAACTTTTTGTTCCAGTATAATTTAAAATGTCCTATCCATGGAAAAAATATTTTGGGTTTTAGCCCACTGATAAAGTTTAAAAAACAATAAAAACTAATCTTTTCTCTAAAGAGAAAAAGACAAGTTTTCCCTAATTTCAGAAACTCCGTACATTTGCTAAGTTCCGCAGCACACAGTAGAGTTATCAGCTATTCAACAGTCTTTTTGGTTGAAGTTACAATTCACACTCATTTCACAGCATAATATATTCTGTGTTACTTTACACCTCGTGCAGTGATTGCAGAACTAAATGTGAGACAACATCACACCTGTACATTACTTTTACTTTACACAGATAAAGGACTTCAGAAGATACAAGGCAATGAAATATCAGGCATGTTGGGCCCAATTATGTGTTGTTCTAGAATACTTTTCCATAGTTCTGGACATATATTTAATCTAAGCCAGACACCATGGAGGAATATCCCAGACATAAAAGGATTATCCTCAATAGAATCACAGCTACATCTTCACCCCTGTTCTTTCCAATTTTGCCTTCACATGAGCAGGGGTGAAGGCAAGTATGGCTTTTCTTCTTTATTTCACTGCAGACACATCAATATGACAAATAAGAATTTATCTGATTTTTACCTTGGTCACGGTTAGCACCAGAAGATCTTAAGAACCTGAAGGATCTGAAAGATTTCTGGGTAATAAAAAAAGTACAATTTATATGCAAGACTGCCAGTTTCAACAGTTTCAAGGGAATCAGCATGGAGCCAGAAGTTATTGTGATTTGTTGGTTTATATCAGCTGTAATAAAAAAAATAGAGGAAATAAAATTGAATTGCATGGAAGGTAGCAATATAAAAAGTTTGTTGCAAGTAATTTCTGTTACAGGACATTGACCTTTAAAAAAAGTTATAATTTCAAATTATTCAATATTCTTACTCTACAGCTGTGGGTGATTATGTTCACTGCAGTTAATAAGAAGTACTAATGGTCAACAATGTGTACTGAGCATAGCAGAATGTATTTGTGTAATATGGAGGAATGCAATCAGTAGTCTTACTTGGTAAGATTCATAAATATTATTAGAACAATTTAAATATGATACAATTGATTATTTCAAGAATCCATGCATATATGCATGCATATACAAATCCGTCTCAATAGTACGCATTTTATGCACATTATTGTAAATAATGGTTAAAAATGCATTTTATTAGAATGGACAGAGGAGTTAAAACTGAATAATATACAGCAAAGCATGAAGTAGGTATCAAATAAACCTCTGAGATTTTACTCAACACCAAGGAGAACAAGGATGATGGGAAGTTGGTGTCATGAAACAGCAGCATCATGAACCACATTTTTTGATTATGATATATGATGTGATATGACGTATTGCAGTATGATATAGTATAATATATAGCATAAAATGATAAAATACAATTTAATAAACAATAAAGACAGATGAAATTCAAAAGGCAAACAACCTGAGGATAAGGTAAAAGCAATTCTTTATAAAATACTTTCAGCTGCATTAAAGTGTAGAAAACAAGTCAATGAACTAAATCATATACATAAATGTGATGATTTTCTCTTAAAAAGATGAAGACATCTCCAACAATGATTTCTGTGAGAGATGACATTCTGTCCTTCAGGCCAGATGGACTTACATTCTATAGTCAATGAAGTTTTGAATTTTGTTTATATTTTTGATCATAACTAAATAGACCATACCAGAACATAAAATACCATTTTTCACTTCGTGAACTGACAAAGTTAGAATTAAAAAATTATGTGTCCAGACAGTACTTATAAATATCATCTATAAACACTAATGATTTCTGTTTGAGTTTGTTGGTTTTTTTTAAATCTCACTAAAATGTAAACAAAATCTTTAATATCCAAAGACTAATTATATTTGCAGGCTGGAAAACTGAACAGTATTTCAGATTCAGTGTAACACATTCAATTTCTCAAAGTTAATTAAAAAAACCCAAACCAAAACTAAATTACAGAAACTAAGGTTCTGCTATTTCTGACTTTAGAGAACCTAATATATTCTTTCAGCAAGACTTCATGACATGGTAACAGATAAATTAGGAACTTATAAATCAGATAAAGTGTCTTCTGAGTTGATGACTTCTTCATAGAATCATCTGTAAATTCACCTATCATCTTTACCTAATGGAGAAGTTCAGTCCAAGTTCAATTTCTATACCTTGACAGACACCAATTATACTTTCTTTTGAACACCTCTTTATTAAGTGAAAGCTAACAGATCCAATACATTCAAAATTTAAACATTTTATTATCAGTTTTTGTCTTAACTCTAAGGGAAAAATTACTAGATTTGGAGTAATTGAGGTTTCAATTTTGTGAGAAGGTGAAAGGTGAAAATAATTAATGTTTTCATCATATTTGCATGTATGAAAGCAGTTTCCATTTTCAACAACTGAACAATAAATAATTTTGTCCTTAGCAATAAGTATGTAAAAAAAAAAATCCCTCTCCTGGAAAATGCTAATTAAAATACAAATTGGGCTTTCCTATGCCTAACAAATTGCCCACATTAACATTTTATTTTTCTGAAAAGGGTTTTTTTAAAAGGACAGCTTTGTAGTTCCCCTTTTGTAATGATTACTTATTTACACAGCTGTGAAACAGTAATGTTGCAAGAGGCCCTAAGGGTCAATTAGTTCATCGCTTGTCTTGGGGATTGTTTTACCATTATAGCTGTCATTCTGGGCAGGTGACTACTTAGTTCATTCTTTAAAAATCTTTGCAAGGGAGGATGGAATCCCTTTTACAGTCTATTCAAGAGTGATGCTATCTCTTAAGAAATCTTTCTAAATACCAGATCTAAATCTTCTTTCTTGCAGTTTAAACCCCCTAGTTGCCATCTCATTCTTGGTAGGCACAGAAAATACCTCATGCTTCTTTGCAAGACTATGAGGTATTAAACAGTTATTTGCAAGACTATGAGGTATTAAACAGTTATTTTCTTCCCTCTGGGACTTATGATTCCAGTTGTCTTCATCTGTCATACTTCCTGAGTCTTAAATAGTTTTCCCCTTTCATGAGCTCCTGCTAAATATAACTTCTAAGTTGTAACACACCAAACCAATTCTAATACACTTATATTTGTCTATAAATGTATGTTTAAATATGTTTATGATTTGTGGTTTAAGTACACAGGATTTATATATTCAAGTTACTTCATGGTTCTTATTGGAATTAATGCTGTCTCTAAAGCCTCAGAGGAGACCTCCATTTGGATAATCTTGCAAAAGCATAAACACACATGGGGAAATCAAAACATTTCAGTTAGTGAAGTTTTTTCTTTACTCCCTTTTTTTCTATTCAAGCAAGGTGTGGGCTGCTGGGTGGGCCCATGTGTGGAGCAACCAAGGCTGTCCAACGCTGCACACAGCTATTCCAGTTGGCTCCAGCAGCTCCACCACATATATGAGAGAACAAACTGATAATAGGTCAAAGATGTAATATTTAAATCTATATTTAGAAATAAATCTAATCCATTAATGCTATTGGCAAGTTGTAGTGCGTGAAGACCACGTCTTGACCCTACCTCCTCTTGGAATTTCTATGAGCTGAACAACTGTGTAACCAGAAGTGGTAGCTATATTTGTTCTTTTCTATATATTTTCTGTTTCTCTTTCTTCTCCATCTTTTAATGTCCTATTTTTTGAGTTTTGAGTAACTTATGGTTGGATGGGCTTGCATCTTGCTAAATTTAATGGGCTAAGTTAATGCTTTGTGAAATGTTTTGATTTGAATGCTACTCCAACTTTTGCCAAAGTTCTCTGATTTTCTGAAGTTGTCAGTGACAGGTTTTTTTTGCTCTTTTGACCTCTTGAGGTTATCCTGTCATTATTCCTCTTGTGTGTCTAACTCAGAGTAGAGAAAAAAAAACCACAAACCAAGATTCTTGCTTAAAGAAACTAATAGAGAAAGTTTTTGAGGCCTTACTGACCGCATCTCTGGCTCAAAGATATATTTGTGCTGTCTAGCCAAATGGACTTCATCTCTTCCAAGGAGCTGTTAACCTTCAAAGACAATCCCATACTCACAGATCCTGATATCAACAGCATTGTACAAACAGTTATTAAAGTGTAGAATTTGTTAATTCCTGTTCAGGTCATTCCACCTTACCAGCAGAATTGAAGAGATCACCTGGCCCTTCCATGTATTTTGAGTACTGAATGTCCGATGTTTGATGCTTTCCAGATCACCCTGGCATGAATAGCTGGGGTGAGCTTAGATAATCACTTCACAACATCCAGAATATGAGGACGCAGCAAACATTCCTAGATGACAAAACAGGTATAGCAAGCAGAGACCTCCAATCATTTTTAGTAGTCCCATAATACTGTTCTTCCCAGCTTCCTTCTAGAGATCCTGTGTATCTCAGACACAGACCCCAAAGACATTCTATTTCATGACTGTCCGAGCTTCTCTCCAACTACAATGGCATTTAATCCATTCTGTAATTGCAAGTCACAGGGTGGGACATTTCTCCTGGTACATTAAGTCATTGGCTTCCAGCCTCAATCTTGATGGTAATTTCCACTTTCCAACTTTACGGAAGCAGGCTCTTTATGTCCCTCTGTTGCAGGGAAAAGTTCAGGTTCTTGAAGCTGCAAGGTCTTAGAGTAAATCCAGCTGTAGTTTCTCTGTTGTTCTACTCCTCTCTGTTGCTGCACAGTATGATGACCTCCTCCCCACAGCTCTTTCATGGTAGCTTCTCAAAAACTGTATGCCTCCTGCAGACTAGAAGACCACACATCCCAGCATCAGCAGCAAGTCTTATGCAATTCCTACTTTGCAGAGCTCATGTTGCTTCTGAAACTCTGAGTCCCGAAGTCCAACTGGAAAGAGAAAGTGTCTTCAGCAGCGCCCATGGACTGTTCCCTGAGGAATAATATCACTATATCTCAGGGTGTGAATGCTGGATACAGAAAATTTAGACGTTCTCCTGCTCTCATCCTCATATTCTTCTGCACAAACTGCTGTTTCAGGAGCTGTGCTCTAGACCTGGCTCTTAGATAGATTTCTCCATATACATGGGTTAAAAGGGTGAGGTTTCTCCATAAGCGTGTGTTAAAAGGGTGCTTGAGCCTTCCTGAAGTCCACAGGTCCCTAAGTCTTCAGACACACCATGATCAAGGACAGCTGTGAGAATCTGTTACAAGCTTTTTGAGCTACCTTTATCTTTAATTTTATTTAGACACATAACACTTCCAAGTCCCTACGTGTCACATCTACACATCTGACTTAACCACTTCCCTGGACAGCCTGGTCCAACACTTGAAAACCCTTCCTGTGAAGAAATACTTCCTAATATCTAATCTAAACCTCCCCTGATGCAACTTGGAGTCATTTCCTCCCATCTTCTCTCTTGTTACTTGGGTCAAGAAACCAATACTCGCTATAACCTCCTCAGAGGTCGTTGTAGAGAGCTTTAAGCTCTCCCCTGAGCCTCCTTTTCTCTAGACTAAACAATCTCCATTCCTTCAGCCACTTCTCAGCAGGAGGTCTCAAGAGACCCCCCCCCCACATTCTTCCAAGGGTTCCCAGATACCAGGACAAGTACTCAGAAGGTCAAGATGATCTCAAGACGATCAAGAAGATTCCAGAGTCTGCTGGGCAATATGGAACATCAACGGGATGTCCCAGCAATCTGTATCAAAAGTATGCACCCTTGGAGGACCAAAGCCTGAGACAAAACCTAAGGACTGTGACACACTGACTGTGTGAAACATCCTGTGCCCAATTTCCAGTATCAAGAGTATTATCTTTCTTCCCTAGTACAGATTGAAAATAGGTACTGCTTCCAGGTTTGGTAAAGAGACATTAATATTTCTGTGTAATATTAATATAAAAAGCATAAAATATATTAGTACCTTGAGGGATATAGCCTGTCCTGTGTTTTTTCATGAGATGGAGGAAGAGACTACAAATCTACAAATGGGAATGAAAATAATTCTATTTCAAGGTAAAATAATGCTTTTCTGAGGCATTAAATAGGTATTCCTATTGCAGCTCTCAATCTGCCAAGAAGTTACCCCTTAGTTTGTGCACTGGTATAGATTGGTAAGCAAAAGGACCACAGTCTCAAGAACCTTACACATATCTGTGTCTAAGGCTTTCTGTGCACCTTGATACAGACTTACATAACTACCTTTAAAAACTCTTTAGTCTTCACATGCCCAAATTTTGCATGTCTGTAGGATGTAAGAATTTCTCACAAGAAAGATGCAATTATGGTAATAGCAAATGTGAGGATGTTCAACAGCAATAACTTTTTACATAGAAAGCTGAAATATTTCACTGGCAAGATGACTGACTTGCCAAAAAATCATTATGTTACAACTGTTTTCCCTCTTATAGAGAATATGCTGTTATGCAAACCCCAGTTATTGTCTGTGGTTTATTTTATTAAAATACAATAAGAAATTCTTAAGGCATTTTGTTTTTTCTTTACCCAGATCTGACATTGTGAGAGAAAATAACATAATGCATATTTAAATTAATGCAGTATAAAATAGAGCAATTTAATATTTAATATGTTAAATTTAAGAAAGTACTATTAGCTAAAATTGAATGCAGCCCAATTAGTATTTTAATTTCCTTGTTTTCTACCTATAAAACTCTTTTTGGTTTTTTTTCCAAAAAACAGCAAAACCAGGAAATTGGAAAAAAACACCCCAAGCCTTTGTGTAGGACAAGAGTAAAAGGGATGATTACTTAATTACTTTCTCTGGTTCTTTTTTTTTTTTTTTTTCCTAAATCATTTGTTGTTTAATGATTCTGAGAAAGAGCAAGACCAAAGGAAATACTACCATTTCACAGTAAATCTTTTTATATACTTACAAGCTGTGCTGTAGTTACACACATGGCAATGCATCAGCAGTATTTCTTAGGAACTCTAATTGAGAAGTTTTAATTGTCATCAACCTTACCATGCAGCACCTAAACAGCAGGTGGGTGGAAAGCTGAGAAATACCACCAGTGATATTTAGGCCTAAGGGCTAGAGGAAAAAAACTTAAGTTACAAAATATTTGCAAAAGTTTTCAAAACCAGGTCTCCATTTAGATATCTAAAGTATCAGAAAACAGCATTTTGGACTTGCCAAATTTCACACACTGCATTTAATAGTAGCACAGATGAAATAGTGTCAAAGACACAAACATTAAGGTTTGGCTAAATATTCAGAATTGGGATGTCTATCTAAATTTATGGCACCGTCTCCAGGGTCTTCTTATTCTCTGCCCCTCCCAGATGAATTTCCTTTACTGCTCTCAGCTCCAGCAAACCCAATGCCAAAATGAGTTTTTCCTCCCACTTTCATTTCTGCATCCTATTAGCTATTTTACCTCCTTCAATGTGGGGCTCAAGGAATAGTACAATTTGTAGCTGTGGAAGATGTGATGTAAGCAGTACATAGCTACATCATTTGATAGATATGTCTTTTCTATTTTTGGTTTTGTGTCTCATTTCAGACATTGTAAATGGATGTGAAAAATAGTTATTGAGCAATGATGGGAAACAGTCATTGACAGCCTCCTGCAGCATCACATTACAACACAGGATGAAAAAGCTGATGAAGAAGTCTTCCAGGAGCTGCCATGGAATTGACATTAGAAACTTACAATGCTCCTACTCATTAGCCAGGTTTTCCCTGTCCTCAAAACTATTGGCAATTGTGTCACATATGTGAAATGAGATTTCAACAATTTCATAAGAAATTCAATCTGGTAGCCATGTTAGCATGCAAATCTCTTCCCTTTTATATTGCAAGACAGGCCTAGACACTGCGTGACTTCTTTGAACCTGAACTCCTTGCTTCAACAGACGTGAGGAACCCACCATTATAAAACTTTATTAGTAAGATTTGATTCACTAAAATAGAATTGAAATTTTATCTGGCTTTGAGATTATACTACTTACAGCAAAATGTCACTATATTAAAAGTACCTACATCTTTATACTCAACATCAGAATGACTGGACTTGAATAATTCAAAAATATAAATAAATAAATTTCTCAAGATGAAAACACATTTTCTCACTACAGACAGAGGCAGCATGACTAAGTTTATACAGAATATTAGACACTGACAAACCTTAAGAAAATATAATGCCACAAAAAGCTAATTCCAGCATTTCTAAATTGTGATTTCAAGAGTCCTGCATTGATCTTAATGACACTATTCCTTTGTAATATAATTAACACCTATGCATTCCTATTTTTGCCTGTTTTATAGAATCTATGCCTACTTCAGAAAATGTGGTGCAACATTTCTATATTAGAACACAAAACCTTAGTTTATGGAGAGATTAGGTGTTTGCTTCTTCTCATAACTGAACCTAACTAAACCTAACAGCTTACTCTGATTTATCTATAAATGTGTAGTCTTTCTCCAGGTGAAATTATATTTACAGAATAAATGGATATCAGATATAAGTAATAGAAAAATAGAAAATAATATTCCTCAGCCTTATATGAGAAACATTTTGGAGCTCCAGAAAATGATTTTACAACACGCATAAGAAATAAGTGAAATTAAAGCTCTTTTAGAAATCTCTGTAACATATCTGAAATGTGCAAAGAAAAATTAGATAATCCAGAAAATTCAGAAAATTCATTATCTTTGTTGGAGAAACCATTTTGAATCTACCAACTCAGAGTAATCCCAAGGAAAGGAAAACAGGAGTAGAATTTAGGATGTATCAAATTATCTGATGTACCATCTACCACACAATACAGACAAAATAGGTAGAAAATAGGACTGACAC
Source organism: Hylia prasina (assembly GCA_013397195.1). Lineage (NCBI taxonomy): Eukaryota > Metazoa > Chordata > Aves > Passeriformes > Sylviidae > Hylia > Hylia prasina. The sequence goes on along the minus strand of VYXD01001995.1, from coordinate 399,007 downwards.
AAAGCACACATTAAAAGATAAGGCTACAAAAGAAAGATTCTCTTACACTTCCTGCAAAAACCACATTCAGAGCTCCTCCTTTAGGCAATTTAAAGAAAATAAGTTATATCAATAAAAAGAACATGCCAGTGCCTGCAATATAATTTTAATGCAGCCATACTATAAATCAATTCAGTGCAAGCTAAGCTCTCAAACAGGTCTCTGACATCTCTTTTTTTTCATTGAAACAGAATTAGAAAATAACGCACACCTTGATTATGGTCTTTACGTGACTGTAACTCAGGAGCCATTGAAATCAATAGATATATATAAACTCTGTGCACATGTTGTAAATGGAGTGATACACTTCACTTGGAAGAGAGAAACAACAGTATGCTTTATTAAAGCAGGGAGTTAATGAAAAAATCAATGTTAAATTCAACAGTGGTTTAATTAGGTTTGATGGCAAGGCACACATGATTATGTACTGTGGAGGGGCAAGGTCAGATAATGCTCACAGGGAGACCCTCCTATTGAGTGAGGAGATTCAGAAAGACTCCCCAGGAGGTCCAAACTCCTCCTCAAAGAGGACTGTAGATGCTTTCTAATCCTAGTCCCAGATTTAGTCAATGGTTTATGTCTAAAGGATTATATGTACCTAATTAATCTTTTATATCACTTAGATAAGATTTCAAAGTTTAGCACACACTATCAATCGCTTACCAAGGACATGTTGTGGCAAGGAATCTTTCAACCCTAAGGTGTAAATTGGAGACCTGTGCCTACTGAAGGGGACACGCAGCCCCTGCCCTGCAGGAGAGCTCAGTGTGCCCTTAACTGGCTCTACTTATGGAGTGAGAAGATTGATTTAATAATGATATCTACATGCCAGCAAGGCATCTGGGTCACTGTTACAAACAGCCTTGGCTATCATGTTGTCATCCCTCCCCCAAAGTCCACTGTAAGGTGGATGCAGCCATCACAACCCCTGCAGGGAGTTGTGGATTTAGTGAGGGAAGGGAGGGGGAAGCATATTGTCACAGCATGAGTTTGTTCCAGTCTTCATTCATGATAAGGGTTAAAAATCAATTCATCAAACTTTTTTTTTTTTTTTTTTTTTTTTTTGTGACGATTCTCTTTCTTTTTNTTTTTTTTTTTTTGTGCAGGATACCTAATCTTTATCTATGGTTTATATAATATGTTTTTTTTTTCTCCTCAGTCATATGTTAGATTATGCAATTAAAATATATATATATTTTCACAGCATCAAGCTTGAAACTGAGATCTGAAATAGATTATTTTCTTTGAGGAGTCTATAGCCAAGACAAAAGTATTTACACTAACTTGTATTTATTTAAAAAAAAATAAAAAAGAAAGAAAAAGAAAGAACTTTGTATTCCTCAAAACAGCAAAGGTTTGCGTAATGACATGTATATACTCTGTGCAGTGACAATAATCTCATTGTTCACCCACAAAGGCAAATATTTCCAGGATTCACAACCTAGAGTAAAGGTGAAATGTGCTCAGATCCTGATTATCTTTTAATCACAAAACAAAGCAGTGCGAATGTTGCTTTAAGATGCATTTGGTGACAAGGACTCCAGCAGAGGTGTAGTTGTGCATGGAAATTATGGGGGCTAATGTCCACATCAACTCTCCTAAAACTGTAGAGATGTTACCACAGGCACTCACTCCTTTAACAAGCAAGTTGAAGCTTGGTGGGGTTTTTTTTGGTTTTGTTTTTGTTTTTTTGCGCAGCATGCACCTGAATCCCTTGATCTATATATGCAAAAACATTTAAAAAAACCCTAAACAACGGCATGACCTGAATCTTAGTTATAGCAATAATTAGTGTCAGTCAGGAAGAGGTACTTACATCATGGAAAAGGAGAAAATCTTTACAGAACTTCCTTGAAAGTGTTCTATTTGTCACTCATTTTTCTCCAATAGAAGGGCAAATCAGAATAAACTTGTGCCAGAATTTAAACTCTTCTCAGCAATACAGAAGATAAAGTAACTCTGATGAGTTACACCAGATACTAAGAAGATTACGGAAGTGGCAAGTTCAATTATTAAATTTGTAGTCAGATAATTCAGACATTTCTTATGGCTCTGAAATGCACTGCAGAGATGTACAGCAATTGCGAGGCTACATAAAAGCTGAAAGCTGCTAGGAGACATCTCTTTGTCTACAAGTTTGGGAGACTTCAGTGAGCACAATCTACATCCATATAGTTGTTTTGATATTTCAATTACCATGGGACAGGATATTATGGAAGAGAACCATTAAATATCAGCATAATGGTGGGAGTAATAATTTATCTGAATTTATATAGATGACATTCTTATAGATACTCTCTTCTTTGTCTTTAACAAAAATTATTTTCTTTTATAAAAACACTTAATACATATGAGAAGAAATATTATTAACAGCAGCCAGAAAATGTATGTTAATATCAAGTTGTTGATTGAGAGCTTGAGCTGAGTTTTTGGACATTTTAACCCATATAATGAAAAGATGTTTCAGTCTTACCTAAAAAAACAGGAAAAAAGAATTGTGTCTTCATTTAAAAAAAAACCCACGAAAGACACCTTCATGTGTTAATGTGCTTTAATTTTCAAAGATAAGGCACACCAGCACTAGAATTATCAGGCAGATGATACTCTTTTCCTACAGTTAGAAGTGGAAAAGAAAAACAATCAGCTTAGCATGAAATTATATTTGTAACTAAATTCTTACTCGGCATTCCCCAGTCTTTCAGATGAATGCTAAAAGTTTTGCTTCATTTTCATTTGAAAAATATTTTAAGTTCAAGAAATCCAGTTAGGTAGAAAATAGTCGATTGTCTTCGTTATCCTAGTTGATAAAGTATAATATTTTTTAACTGACTATCTTAGTTATTTGCTAACAGAAATGGCAAGATGTAAAAATGACCCTATGCTGGTACTGTCGGGTGCAACAATAAAGGTATTATAATGAAGCCCATGCTAAAGAAATCTGCATTAGACAAAAATCATGTCTTCAGCAAGACCTTTGGGTCTTTTGTTCCTATCTGTTTATTGCGCAAGATCTTCATGAATGATGTTGGAAAAGCAAGGCATATAGGAAAGGTCCAGTTGAGTGCTATGTTTCAGAGGTTTTTTTTGGGCTGGTGGTCTTTGTCATCTTTAGCTTTCATTGACATTGTTGTAAAACATGGCACCATTTTTGATTCATGTACATGAACTTTTCAATCACTTTATGTAAAAGCCCACAACAAAAAAGTGATGGCTGAAAAAAAATGTCAAAATTAAATAAATGAGATTTTTTTGTTATGATTTTTTTTTAATCAGTGGGAAGCTGCTTACATCACAATATGACAAAACTACTCTTGCCTCTTTAAACAGTGGTCTAAAACTGACACAAATACTTTAAATCCTGAATAAAATCTTCATAATTAGGACTGCATATTCAGTGTTATTTCTTCCAGTGTATCTGACAGTCACCACAATGATATCTGAAAAAAGTTAAAGCAAAAGGAAAAAAATAAATGAAAAAATGCACGTGGAGGTTATCACAAACATTTCCAAATATGTTCAATATCACGAGAACACAGTATATTTCCAGATGCATTTTCAAGATTAAAGCATCAAGTGCCTTATGTGAGTACAACTTCAATCCTGGAAGAAATATGTAAATTCACGTAGAGAAGGTCATAATACTGCAGGGAAGACCAAGTCCAGATTTTTATAAACAAGGATTTATGTTACCTGCACACACTTGTAAGAGATTAATTTCATATATAAATCATCTAAAAAGGAAAAAAAATAGTTTTGAGAAGTTAGACAAAAACTACAACTAGACCTAGAATTAAAAATAAAGCAAATTATATAGTATGTATGAAAATACAGTTCCTCCCAAGCCTGGAATCATCTTCCATTCTTTTTTTCTAACATGTCTAAAGAGTTGTCTCCAATGTCTCACACTATGTTGAATCTGCAACTAAGGGAGAAGAAACAGCTAAATCATTCACCTGAGTCATGACATAATAGGATAGTAACTGGCACAGGTAAAGAGCAAACCATACAATTAATATATTGGCTGGCATTTTGGTGCCGATTTTAAAACACCAAATCACATTCAAAAATTAAAAAAAAAATACAAGAAGGTTAATATAAGGTGTTGCTGTTTGTTGATTAATTCATTCCCACTGAACCCCTAGAAATCTGCCAGCTTTACAATACACATCCACTGTTACACATGGCACCTTCAAATGAGAAAAAAACATAAGGACACTTGTCAATTAGTAAGAGTGGGAACAATTTTAAAGTAGGAGGGATTACAGCTTTCAACATCTATATGGAAAGACAGTTACAATTACTTATAATAAGACAGTGACAGCAAAAATCCCTTCGCTAAGCAACCCTGAACAGCCTGTTTTAAGGAGAAATGACATGCAATATGTTGAATTGAAGGACAAGCAGAAATAGAATTCCTCAAAGATAAAATCTTACTGAGATGAGCTTTAGCTAGTAAATGAATCATTGCATATAATATATCAACAAAATATTATGCACAAATACAAATTCTGGACTACCAACTTTGTTGGTCTCTCCTTGTGGGTGTAACCTTGTGGGTGATGTATGTATTTTATGAGACATTGCACACATAGGCAAGAAAAAAATCTTAGAAAGAAAAGAAAACCAAAACAAAGCAACAGTTTTTCAACTGTCTGTGACATGTTTCTGTTCCTACTTCTTTGACATTTGATTGAAGGAAACAGATCTTCAGTATGAAATTAGTGACTACAAAACATGCACAAGTGGTGGATGCATCTACCAAGTCAATGAGGAGTCTAAATGACAGTCAATTCCTTTGCTTGGTGTTAGACATGGACCATAAAGTGGGGTTCAGAACACTTTCACTTCCAGTGGAGTGGCTGAAAAGTTGGAATCAAACCTTTATAGAGACTTTTGTGTGAGATGAAGGGTAAAACAGATTCAATTGACTACTTGTGGTTAGACATGCAAATTGATATAAAATGGTCTAAACAGAGAGAAGCAGAGCTCTTGCATTTGCTGAGACTGTGTAGAATGTATTTTCTGCATCCATTTACTCCAACAATTTTGCCAGTCAACCTTCACATTTCAAACCCATTCTGGCACGACACAGATGCCTTGAGCTGCTCCACAGGCCGGAGAGAGGGTGTTTGGGAGGAGATCTGCATGAGGCCCAGACACCCTGCAGCAGGAGAAGCCATACAAGGAATAGATCAAGTCACTTGGGTTTTTTAGCTTGGAGAAGAAGAGACTGAAGGAAGATCTTATGCTGGTCCACAGCTTTCTTAAATGCGGAAGTGGAAGGGCAAGCAGTATTCTATTGTCCCTCCTGCCCAGTGACAGGACCCAAGGAAATGGCATGAAGGTGTGTCAGGGAAGGGTTAGCTGGATATTAGGAAATGGTTCTTTACCCAGAGAGTGACTGGGCACTGGAAAAGCCTCCATAAGGAAAAGGCACAGCACCAAGCCTGACAAAGTTCAAGAAGCATTTGGACAATACTCTTGGACACATGGTGTGATGCGGAAAATAGTAAAGGTAAGAAGACTTTCAGAAAGCTGTGAAAACAGGCCTCAGAAACAGAAAGAGCAGAGCGCTTAGTCAGCTGCCACTGCAAAGTCTGAAACTAGAGAAGTTACATGGAGATAGAAGTAACATGGAGATATTCTATATAAAATTGTGATTGAAACATACAAGATTAAAATTGTAAAAAACAGAGGAAATTTGTCATAGATACTTGGAAAATTAAAAAATAAAACAAAACAAAACAAAACAAAATAACCCAAAAAACCAAACAAAAAACCCCAAACCTATTGTCACAGATAAATTTAGTAAGACAAAGACACAGTTAGGTCAAACAAAGTTCAGACAGAACAAGAAGGAGAGGCCTCAGCCCTGAGGCCTTTCAGACACAGTGCAGTTTATAGTCTTTACTCCCAAAGACAGTGCCACATAACAGGAATATATGGCTTCCCTTTCCATGCTATATCAGAGCAAAAGAAAGGACTCACACAGGGCTGCTAATTTGGGTCTCTTTATGCTCCTGTTTGTTTAGGTAGAAGGATCATGTGTAGCAATACTTTGATATTTTGGCTTTTCATATCCAATAATTTAACAAAACCAGATTAACTTTCTCAATTTATTAAAGGAGATAGTTGTCATTTTTCCATTTTACAGTAATATGAGTAAATACTTTAATATATTTGACCAATTAAGGAAAAAAATGTTAAGGATTTTGCTCTTTCTATTCTTTATCTGCGCAGAGAACATGGCTGTGGTTAGAAAAAAAAAAAACACACCTCTGATAGCTGATTTCCCCATTTATTCATTATTTTTTATTACAAATAAAGGAATACTTTTCCTGCTTGTTTGTTGGGGTTTTTTTTTGTTTGGTTGTTTGTTTTTGTTTTTGGTTTTTTTTTTTAATAAAGATTTAATAAAATTAGAGTAATATATTTTTATATGTGCTGTCAAAAAGACCTGTATTGCCTGGAAATTATTAGCTCTTCACTCACTGAAAAATGAAGGAGGATCCCCAAATTCAGTGGAACTAACTAGTTCTTTTGTTCAGCAGAATTTTTTACTACATTTGCTTTCAAAAGAAATTTAATATTTGGTTCCTTTTTGGTAGACCACCAGAAGATTTATCACAAAATATGCAAGTTTTGATATGAAAACCCCACCATCAAAGAAACCCAAAATGAAACCCAAAGAACTGTCTACAAAATTTTGGCTACAATGTAATCTCAAAATCTGGAGTTAGAATCATCATGCTCTGAAGCAAGTTTTGTTGCTTTGTGTCTGCTTTCACCCAGCAGCCCTCACCTCAAAACATAATGGAACTCCCATATAGAGATTTTTTGAGATCTGAAAAAGTGGAGCTAAAGAAAATATTGCAGTGTTAGAAAAAGTACAAGTCAAAACAGTAGCAGCCTTTTAAAATCCCTGTATACAAGTCCAATCCCTGTATACAAGTCCAACGGATTTGCTGAATAAGCAAATGTATGCAAATGCACAAGCAAATTGCATTGCAATAAGGAGACATAATTCGTGATGGATTTTGGTCAAGAATATTCTGCAGTGGTGTAGCATTCAGTTAAAACAAACTGAAACACCTGAAAACACCCTTATGGCTTTACAACGGGTCAGTCATAGGGGTTAAGTGTTGCACACTCAGATACCTCAGAAACCCTCATAAAGTCTAAATATATGTTTCTTGATCATATTTTCAAAATGGTTAAGGTTATCAGTGAATCACTGACATTACATGTTCATTGATTTTGGATATATAATTAAGCTTGTAGCAGTCAAACAAAGGCTGCTTGAACTTTTCAGGTGTTGGGAGGGGAGTTGAGTTTGTTTGGGAGAGGTGTGGGTTTTTTTATTCTTGGTTAGTGAAGAGAAAAAGCTTTTATTGTCTTTTCACTGGTTTGGGATAGCATTCCTTTCAGCATACTGTATGAATGATGAAAAAGGCATTAACAAGGTGGGGACCCTCACACATTAGTGGACAGAAGACATAATGAAAAGATAAAAGAAGAAATGAATCATAATGATTCTTCCACAGGAAATATCTTCAACTAGAGTCTAATCACCCATTTAATGTTATAAGAGATCTTATGGTATGGTGAATGATGTCTAATGAATAGTGATGAGATCCACCTCATTAATGACCTTAGCAGGTAAAACTGATTTTTAAGCAGAATTGTTATCTTGAGAGATTGATTAAATTGATTCAAATTGCAACTGGTTACATACTAATTTGGTATATATTTTCTAGCAAGTAGTGTGGACTGAATCCATTTTCAGGGCTGTAATGGCAACAGCAACTAATTTTCATTGTTCTTTGTTCATTTCTAGATAATTCTCTAAAAGAGTGATAGGTCAAGATACTTCTTTATGATGGAAAAATGAAGCCAGAAGAGCTTGGGGTTTATTTAACAGTAATTTTGGGAAAGTTTCCTCCCATGTCTTTTCTGGTTTTGATATGAGTGGAATTTTATTTTCCTTGGTCACATTACCATAGGATTGTTTGAGATCTGTGGTATGAAAGGATGCTTAGATGTCTCAGATTCTACAAGAATAGATGAGTTGATAAAAATATTAACTTTTTTCCTCCAAAATATCTGTTTTTATCCACTCAGTTTTTAAAAATCAAATTAAAACTCAATATATTCCTTTCTGAAAACTAGGATTAAAAAAAAACCCGCTTATATTGCATCCATATTCATCAGATCTCTCATCATTCTCTTTTTTCTGACGTTTTTCCTGGCATGAAAACACAGTATCAAATCCAGATTTTGTAGCCTTTCCTATAGTCTTTTGGAGACTCTATATGTTCAACAAACTTTTCAGTGCTGGACTGGTACTCAGAAGGTATAATATTTTGATCCAATTTTTTGCCACTCAAAATAGTTTTTCTGGAAAAAACAATAAAGAACACAAAACTAAGCCTCCTTTACCCTAAATTTCTCCACTGTTTCAAAGCTATTCATATGCCATAAAGATTGGAAAGCCAATAAATAACATTTTTTTCCGCTAAGAAACATACAGCCACATTTCAGTAAAATCAATTATTTCAGTGGATTATGTCTGTATTATTTTTTCTCTTTTGATGAATGATAGAAAGTCTATGGTTTTGTAGGACTGATTTCCAAATGAGAAAAAATTAAAGTTGTAAAACACAATGAATTTGCCAATAACCTCACTACAAAATATAAACCATTCCTGTTTTGTCTTCAACAGGCAGCTGAAAGGGTACCTTGGAAATTTAATCTGCAGAAATTCCAGCTAACATACCACTGATTCTAGTCCTGTTGCCAAGAAACAGTTCTCTTCTGTCTCCCTTGGTGCTAATCTCTACTTTTAGCACTGTTCCCCTATTCTCATTAGTCATGCAATGCTTGTTTTAAATGCTAAAGCCAGTGCTGAACATTTTGCCAATTCGTATATCTGGCAATCTTGAAAATGTGCACAGTATCTGTGCACAGCCTGTGCACTGACTACCAGGTTACAGCAAGTTGAAACTCAAGTGCACCAATGCATAGATGATTTTATACATGTATCTACATTTTAAATAATTGTTTAAAAATTTAAATTATTTTTAAATTGAACAAGTTAGGTTTCCAAAGAGAAATGCCAAAAAAATTGCAGTAACTGAACTTATTCCAGGACATCTGGAATATTGCCTTTAAGTGTATTTAATTCTGCACAAGATGTGAGCAAAGTAATGTCATTGTTAATTCCACAGCTGAAAATAATTCAGTCTATTTTACATTTGATAAGAGTAACAGTATAGCCCAAATAATATGGTAGATATTTCTGAAATAAATAATTGCATTTGTTAGTAAATGTAAGTAAAGATCATGTCAGTAGAGAGTCTCCAAAAAACCCATCAAAATAAAAAATCCAAAGCAAACAAATACATCAAATGATTTAAAAAAGTTAACTAATCAATTGACTAGCTTGTGTTTAGTTCACTACATTATACTTATACACGGATCCTCATCCAGTCACATCATGGAGAAAAACATTCTATATTTTAAGAGTCCAAATATAGGTAGAAATGTGAAAACCTTAAGACAGGCTTAATTTTATATTTCAATTGGTAGATTGTAAGTGTCAGATTCCTATTTTGAAGTTTAAGACAACAATACATCCCTTAATTTGAACTGAGATGCATTTTTATACAAATTCAAGTATTTTCAATCAATATTTAATAAATAACTTTATGCACTTATTCAGCTCCTTAGAGCATTATTGAAATGTAACTATGCCTGCAAAAAGAAAATCAATGCTGCCAATATCAGTTCCATGTGAACCTCATGATGTTCTGTGCTTGTTTTTCAAGTTTTGGTTATTCTCAGCTCTGACTTTTAAAAGAATTCATGAGTTCAGAGATAAGCTTGCTAATGTAAATGCTAGTGGCTGAGAAAGGAAGAAAATACATTATGGTCTCTGTTCCAAATCTTTGAAACTGTGTGGAGGATGATAACAAGTAACATACCAATGGTCTAGAGAAGTGTTAAGATTTAACTTCTGACAGTTTTCTAGAACAGTATGCAATACTCATTTGCTTTACTTTCTTCTATGCCTTTTCGAAGAAAAACAGTGTTCCAGTTGTGAATATTGCTCACTTTTTTTTTTTTAACAGCCATCTAAAGACAGAGTGCAAAGACATGTTGTGTCCCTTTGCTTTACTTAGCTTTGTAATCACTGACCATTGTAAATTCCAGAGTGCTTTATCAATGAACCACAGCTTCCATGTTCGTTAGAGTGAAAGCAGCTCTAGAAGGGGTTTTTTTTTGCTTATTACATAGTGTCTTTTTTTCAAAACGGAAGACTAATTAAATCCTTAAATAGAGCAAGACTTGCAATGAAATCTGAGTTGAAACTTAAAGGTGACAAAGAAAAATTAATAATTGTCCTTACATTAATGAAGTAATTGAAAGTATTTCATTAGTTGCTAGGCAAATGTATTGTTAGTGCTGCATTTTTCACAGATCATTGTTCTGGCTACCATGTCAGCAGCATTAGCCATTTTAACTTGTTAGCTGCCTGCCAAATTTCCCTGCTGTAGCACAATTTGACATTCTGAGAATATTAATTATTCATTAATTATTTGTCAAAGAATAGCTTTTTAGGGTTTTTTTTTGATCTTCCAAAAAAAGTGGATCCATCACATCTCTAATGCAAAACAATCTTAGGAACAGCAAAATGGTGATCATGGCTCTGCTGGTGACTGTTCTGCTCGCAAAACACAGATGGTAGGAGAAGCCATCCAGTAGTTCCAGTTTACTGGGTAAATTGAATAAAAGAACTATTAAGGCTGAAATGGATTTCAGGAGATCTGTATTTCAGCTTCCTGCTCAAAGCAGGAGGTCAGACCAGATTGCTTGGGGTTTTGTCTAGTTGGATTTTAGAAACCTTGAAGGACAGAGACTGCAAGACCTCTGGGCAGACTTTTCTGCTGCTTGGCTGTACTCAGGGTGAGAAGTTTTCTTTATATTCTGAGTAAAACTCATGTTTCAATTTACGTTCATCAATTCATCTTCCTACTATGTACTTCTGAAAGTGACTGTTTCATCTTCTTGCTTACCATCTCTCAGGTAGGGACAAGTTGTATTGAAGTTGTCACTCTCCAGGCTGAACAAGCCCATTCTCTCATCTTCCCTTCATAGGTCAGGTCCTCCCATTAAGACTAGTTTGGCCCTCCATTGGTCAGCATCTTTCTGTACCAGAGGGCTCCAAAACTGAGCAGAGTGTCCAGATGGGATCCCATGAAAACTGAACAGAGAGAGATAGTCCCTCCCTTCAATGCTTTGGCTTTGTCACCATGACTACTTCCTAGGGTGTTAGTAATTTCCACAGCTTGCTTATAATCACACTGCTTGCTTATAATCAGCTTGTGTCTGTCAGGGCTCACAGGTCTTTTCTGCAGAGATGCCCCTAATCAGGCCCCAGCCTGTGTCCTTGCACTGATGCTTCCTGACCAGGGACAGTCCTTGATATTTGTCATTGTTGCATTTCATGAGACTTTTTTGCCCGTTCCTATAGTCTCTCATTTCCTGCATATAGACTCACCCTGCCGAAGTACTGTCATCGACAAAATTGGTGAAAATATCCTCTATTAGCTCCTCCAGATCATTGATAAAGTAGTTAAACAGGTCAGGTCCCAATTTAAATCCCTGCTACACTCCATTTCTTACAGACCTCCACCACTTGTCACAGGTCTCCAGGTAGATTATGATACATTAACCGCAACCCTCTGAGCCCAGACACAGAGGTAATGCTTAGGCAGCTAGATGTCTGGCTATTTCGAGATGCTCAGACTAAGCATCAAAAGCTTTTCTGAAGTCAAGTTAGTTAACATTCATTGTCATATATTAGATAACCTACTATACACTCTAGATAAACTCATCTGGGCTCCCTTTCACACAAAACTTGGACCAGATAATCTATCCATTCCTTGAGCAAACTGAAGTCTTTAATGCCCTAGATACATATTCTGCTACTCTCAGTACTTTCAGCTTCACAGCCACTTTGGTTTCATGGACACTACCCTAAAAGCTGTGATTGCTTGCCCAATCCAAGCAGCTTTTCCTCTGCCAGTGAAGAGAAGAGCCAGATGTGCCTTACCTCTGTTTGGCCTCTTATTTGGGATAATTTACTAATATTACCTGTATTTGTAAATTATCCCAAATACCCCAAATATCGTCCCAAAGTCTCCACTGCGTTGCCCTTCTAGCAAGGTGTCAGAGAAGTTCAAGTCCTCCAAGAGCATGTCTGTCATCCCATTACTTCCTTATGTCATGTGTTAAAGAAGTCTTTGCACACTTTGTCACTCTGATCTAGTGATCTGAAATGGTTCCATCATGTTATCACCTTCATTGGCATCTCCTTATTTCAGGAATCATAAGCCACTAATGGGTCCATTGTCCATCCCACAGAGGAGCTGATACACCCAAGTTCTCTTTACTGAAGAGAGAAGCCTTCCTTACCATCTTTTTTGCTTTTCTTTTGAGTTTGTTTCCATTCATAGAAGTACTCCATTTGCGCAAGCTGTCCTTAGACATCTAATTTACTCAAACAACTTTGTCGTTTTGGGACTACTCATGGAACTTTTGCTCTTTCTGCATGTTTCTTAGGCTTTATTCAATTTTGTACACAGACCTAAGGCTGGTGTCTTATGACCATTTATTTCCTTAGGTGTTTCTGCTTGCCATTCCATCCATTGTTATCACATTTAACTGCTTGTTGTATTCACCTTCATTTAAAGCTCTCCGCAGCAGGTCGGTCATCCCACTGGCAAGGACACTTCCACTCCACTTTAACAGGTGAATCCTATCTATTCCCAGTACTATTGGATGCCCACAGAGACAGGAAGTCATCACACTAAGCATGGATTTCTGTCCCTTGCAAGGAGTTTCCCCACTGCTATCTCCTGCTGCTTACTCTTGGTGGTTCAAGCTGGTTCTGATACGTGATGAGACATCACTTTCTGCCCTTTGCTGGCTACCAGGACATTATTCCACTCTGCAGTTTCAAATCTCCAAGGAAGGAGATGCCTTCAGTCAGGAGTTAAGGGCCTCAGTCTTAAAGCTTGGATTCACTTGAGCAGAAACATCATGCAGTGAGGGTTCCGGCCTTGTCTATATAAGGCCTCATTGAAGATTTTATCAGTAGTTTACCTTCCCTGGTGCTTCACAGTCTGATCAGATCCACCCACAGCCCTTTCACATGGCAGCAGCCCCTCAGCCAATGCACACATTTGCCAGACAAGGACGCCCTTGCTGCCTGCTCTGCCCAGAGGGACTGTGGGCATTCCCATATCTGGGGAGGTGTATCCTCCTCCCTCTTGGCCGGATCTGAGTTCAGGCCTTTGGTGTGCCAGAAGGATTGCTCCAGTATCATGTGGTGTGGCATTCACCATTGTTGAGCTGTTCCATCACTTCCAGTGGTGTTCTTTCTTCTCTTCTGGATGAATTCTATTATTTGCACTCTGAGCTGTGGTCCAAGGTCTAGCAGATGTACAGTTGTCTTCCTGACATAGCTGGAAGAGGATCTTGATGCTCCCTGACCCTTAATCTGAAGTGAGCTAGAGATAAGCAACATTATTTCACTGAAATGAAGGCAACTACAGGCTCTGAGAGATTAGGATCAATATTTTGGGAATGTAGATAAGGTAAAACAGTAGATAACCATTCCTATCCTACCCATTTGTTGCTTACAAGAATTCATCAGCCTAGCCCGAAATAAGTATTCATGCCAGACTATCATCTTTTATAACCAGTTAAACTCTCTGGTGCCACTGCTTTTTATACAAAGGATGTAGGATAAAGATCCCTATTGAGCTCAAAGACAAATTAAAATATGTATCACATTATACTTATATTAGAATCTTTTTGTACATTTTACCTGAGAGGGACAGCTATCTCTCTACAGAAAAAGGGTATAATTGCAAGGGATACATCTCCACAGGACTTCCACGATGGAATTAAGGTTATTTATAGTAAAGAATAAATGACTACATGGTGTGGCAATGGCAAAATATTACTAAGAATTAGAGAAATAAAACATGACTTCTGAAGATGAAATGTAAAAATGAATAAAGGAATTTACAACAGATAAAATACAGGAGGTCAGAAAAATAATGACGCATAGTTATTGTGAATAAAATGGTAACTGCAGGAAAGGTGCAAAACTAAATACTGAAGTGCTGAAGATATCAGCAATAGATTTTTCGCAATAGATTAGCAACTCCCACACACAATTTTTCATAGGATAGCAATTCAAAAAGGACAGTCAAGCTACTTTCTTTTCAAAAGATTAACCTCTAAAAAGAGTCAGAATTTGCAAAGCTAAATTAGCCTTTTTCTTACAATAGGATCTCAGTAATATATAAAATAAATTCTTCACCTTAAAATGGAAGAAAATATATTATAATATAAAGCATAATGCCTTTGCTTTATTTCCAGGAGTCTGTCTTTACCAATGTTTAAGAGGAACAAAAAGATAATCCAAATTATCAACTCTATTCATATCATACATATGTGTCTTCCAGCTAGGAGCAGCCTCAGCTTGTAGATCCCACTGCTGCTCTTAACAAAAGCTAGGAGCCTGTAAGGATTCAGTTGGGTTTTATTCCCTGAAAACACTCATGAAACTCTATCACACTCTTTTCAACATCTCACATTTGCACCAAAAAACTGAGGAAAATGACCCTGTAGAAGGGGAGCTGAAGCTTAAAAAAGAAAATCGGTTCCCTTCACATGCACTTGCCAAGGCTCAGAGGCACCAATACATCCATGTCAAAGAGCTCTAGCTGAAACTCACAGCAAAGGTACATTTTTGGACCATCCTAGCACAACCTGTATTTTGTAGTTTCTTCTTAGGTTGTCTATCTTGTTACATTTGAAAATGCCTATTGTACCTTCGAGATGCTCACAGTGATCACAGTCTTCCTTCCATCCTGTCTTATGTTTCAGTCATTTGAATTTCTCTTAGTTTCTTTCCTAGAGACAGAGTGAATAGTCAGGGCTTCAGCTCTAGTCCTTTCCATTTCCACAGATATCTTAGCATAGCCTGTGTATGAAAGTCTGACCTTGATTTTCATCACATGTAGGCAGTCTTGTGTTTTTCATGAGTGTTTTCAATGTTATGTGTCAGCTTGTGATCTTGACAACCTGCTGCTTTAAGCATTGTCTCCTACTGCCATTCTTAACCATGTTTCCCTTTTCTGCTGCTTCTACACCCAGGCATACTCTTTCAATCTCCACACACAGTAGATTTTACATTTTTATTACAATTCTGTGAATCAAACAAAAAAAAAAAAGTTTGATAAAAGTGAGTTACTGACAGAGCTCTTTACTGTAGATAAATGTAGGAGATTAATTTCCAGGTTTATTTATAAAATTGACAAAATGCATGTGAACAGAATTAAAATCTACAAGAAAGCAGGACCTTCAGTTTTCAAAATTCTCTACCCCTTTTTTACCGAAGGGTTGATTTGGAAACGATATTCATATAGCGAATAAATGCAATGAAAGTTAATACATGAGATTTGAACATATGAAAAAATGAGATAGATTTACATTGCTTCAAATTATTATAAGAAAATATTGCCAAATATTATCACTGATGATTCAAAGTGCTTCTGGGGATGCAAGCAGGCCATTTCCAGTCTTTTCTGTGTTGGAATGCAGGGTTCATATATGACAACCTTGGCAGAGCTCATTATAGAGGAAAGCAGTTATCAGTACAGTGAGGATTTTTAACATATTTTTTGTTCATTTAAGATTATCAGGGAAATTCTTTCCCTGATAAACTTAAATGAACAATAATTTCCCATTAACAGCCAAAATTAGGATACAGTTTTACATTTGAGGCTGTGCTAAAATGGTATGACAAGTGGTTGATTTGTTAGGCCATACCAGCCACCAGACACCTTTAATTTTATAGCAGGTCAAAGTTACTATGAACAGTGTCTCAAGCCTGAGATCAATATTTGGTAAAAATACAGAACTTCATGAATGACGTTGCAAAACCTAAATGTTGATAGACTAGCACAATCTGAAATTCTTCCCTACTCTGCTTTTATCCTCTAATTCTGAACCAAAAGACTTTCCCCTTGATGGTGATGTTGAACTTGATGATGGGAGATGAGCCCGTGGACCTAACTGCTCTTTCCTTTGGTTTCATTAGATTTTAGCTCTAAAAGAGTTTTACATTTTTTTTTCCTAAAAGTAAAGCAAAACAAAACAAAAAAGATAATCTCTTATATGTAGTAAAGCTTTTGTTCACTGTCAAAATGGGACCATGGAATTGAATACTGACCTAAGAAACAGCTGCTGTACCTCTCAGTGGTATGAAGGTGGTTCTGTTCAGCATGCAACCATATGAATTACCTTTTACTGCTGCTTACCATGCCATGCCAGCTTTTCATGTGCAGCATCATAAGGCTGTAGCGTCTGGTATTTGTCTCTTGCACAGAGCTAAAGCCAAAAACAAACTGTGGCTTATAGGTATGCACCTTTTAACCTTGAACAGGTTCTGTTACCATGAATCGGAGAAGAGTAGTCAGAAGATGCATTTCACAGCTAGGAGTTTCTGAGAACACAGTGAAGGGGTCTCACCTGACATCTGTTTTCTGGATACTGACTGTCACAGATACTGCTGTCATTCGGCTGTTTCCTTCATCTTGCAGGGGATTTCAGTGAGACAGTAGAAATGACAGAAGGAATCAGCTGGAGTCTAGTTAAGTTTAAACACAGTCAGCAGCATCTGTTAGAATACCTTTGGAACAAAGGTCTGATTTCTAGCTCAAACTTCACAAAACTTCACAAGCTGAATTGTTTTTAGACACGGTTGTGAAAAAATGCAGCATTTAATTCAAGGTCACATTGAAGAGAATGGATGAAGTCAGACTTTCAGAGACCAGTTCCTAATACTTCTTTACATATGAGTAACTTAAATTCTAGATAAAGTCCGTTTCTAGAAATTCAAAAGAGTATTACAGAATTTGACTGGTACTATATATTTAAAATGTACAAAAATAAATTCCTTTCTAAAAGAGGAAGCAGAATTATAGTAGAGCATATTCTTTTTGTTCCAAATGTATCAGCAGCCAACCATAGAATTTTGGCCTAGAGACTAGCCAATATTCTGAACAGAATGTCAAAAATATGTGTAGTAACTGGGAAGAATTAAATAAAACAGAGGTATTAAACAGTGCTAGAATATGGTGCCATTAAAATAAGAGAAACCAAAGAAGGAAAAACTGTCTCCAGGATTATCGTTTTATTCAGGTTAGTACTTTAACTCCCTTTGAGATTCATACTCCAATATCTGATCTCAGAATTAGATTTTGATAGCCTTTTCTAAAGAGTATCCCCTTCTTTAAAGCTTTGAAAAGGTTGCTGAACTTCTCTGTTCAAACACAGAAAGCATTCAAGCTCAGCCCCACTCTTAACATATGAGGATTCATAACTTCATCTTCTCTCACAGTGAAAATCATTTTGGTTAACATGTGCCTAGAGTCTACAAATACTTTTCTCCCTTTCCTTGAAATTCTTTGAATGCTGATTGCACTGGTCTGTTTAGTAAAAACAAACAAACAAACCCCCTCCAAAAAAAAAAAAAAAAAAAAAAAAAAAATTGAAGGAAGTGCACTGATTCCCACTGCCAAGACCTTGCATGTTTGAATAGTAAATAAGGCTACTCAAGCATTCAGAAAGCCTTTCTGCTAAAAGACCTGGAAATAAAATGCTTATGAGATGAGACAAAGGCTTTAAAGGAGTTTCTTAGATTCAGGCAGAAATCAGAAAAGTCAGGTTACTTACCTTTATCTGCTTTATTTCCACAAATTTGAAAAGGAATTGTCAATACTTCTAACCTCACATGTTTTTTTCCATAATAGTCGCCTTAAAGCTGATGAGAGGGAGTATGAATACAAAGCAGTGGGAGTCATGTAATTTAACATAGTGAAAGTCTCCTGTTCACTTTTTTCCTTGACACTTTTGGTAACCTTCCTCAAACCAATTATGATGATTCATCCTGTGAACGCTGAATTGATCACCCAGATACTCAATCAGACGAAGATGTAAAAAGTCTGTATTGTCAGCCTGCTTTTTCTTAGTCCTTAATTATCCAGCAGCAGGAGAGGGCTTTTTTCTGTTTTCTTCTCTTTCCCGTAATTTTATTTGAATACATTTCCTTTTCCCATTGTGATAATTCATCCAGTAAAGCACGTTACAGCTATCCTCTCTCCTTTAACTCTAGTATTTCTACATGTAGGAAAAATACCTTATCTATCAGAGGACAAAACTATAGCAAATGTGTTATCTTTTATGTGTTACTGTATATGAGCTTATCAGAAGGAAAGGCTTTAAAGTGTGCAAGCTTATGAAATTCTAAGCAAAAAGGTATTCTAGCTCACCACAATTTTGAGCAATCTTACCTATGAACTAGCAATGAATACATAAAACGTCAGTCACCCCACAGGGCAACTCCTTCCAGGTTATGAGCACTTGAAACTTATAGCAAACAAACACCTTTGCAACCACAGTGGCCGTGACACAGTAAATACACTGATTGAATTCTATTGCATCTCACAATCAGAAATATGGAGAAAAGCTATGGAGCAGTTGCTACAATAATAAGCTGTAACACCTAAAGCTAGGAAACAAGATGTACTGAAGCAGAACAAAGAAAACAAATTAAAAAAAGATTAACTTCTTTGTCCCAGAGTTATCACAGCTCCCACCTAAATACCCACATCTTAAAAACATAACTTATGTTGCAAACTACTTTAAGGTCTGCTTATAGCACATTTCAGCTGTCAATTATTCCTGAGCAACTGACACTGACTAGGTGATATGTATGTTCAACATGTTCAACAAACCACAATGTAATGTAAATAGGAGGGGAAAAAATTCAGAAAACATGAAGAAAATGTTATGTCAGGTAACACTACTGACCTTTTCCTGTAGCAATATGTTTTAACTTACTATACCTGTAAATTACCAGTAATGGATAAGAATGGCAGTCTAAGCAAGATGGAGAAAATAGTGTTTTTATAAAATTGGCAAGAAAGTTTAGAGGAGGTTGGCATAGAAATAGAAATACCATGGAAATATTTCAGTTATAAATACACCTAGAAAATATGTTTTATTTATGGGA
Organism: Hylia prasina; assembly: GCA_013397195.1. Classification (NCBI taxonomy): domain Eukaryota; kingdom Metazoa; phylum Chordata; class Aves; order Passeriformes; family Sylviidae; genus Hylia; species Hylia prasina. Next base: position 379,812 of record VYXD01001995.1, on the reverse strand, counting down.
TAAGGAAATATTAGATTTGGTTCTATATTAATTTATTAACTTTTGAATTCATACGTTATATCATAAAAGTCAGTCATCAGGTTCTTTATTTTGGTGAATAGAGATGGTCAGCTTTAAGCAATAATTGCAAATGTGTTTGGCATGCTATTTATAGCCACCAGTGATACAAAGAAGACTTAAATGACTACAATAACTTCAAAACTCAGTCCTGAACTTTAGATTTTTAAAAGCATCAACACAGATTCAAAAGCATATTTGTCTCCAAATGGATATTTACATTTGAACATGGATTTCCTTTTCCATGCTGATTTGTTACAAAGATTGCATTGGCAGAAAAAAACCCACAGTTTTTTTGTGACAAACAATTATATAACAACCATATTGGATCGTGCAAGAGAAGGTATAGGTAAGGTCTTGTCCACTGAGAAAGAAATCATTAATTTAAATAATTTATTGTATTGGGCTTATGTGGCAATGTTTTGGTACGAGGAGGGTGGGAGGGTTTGGAGGAGTGGCATCTGAGAGAAGATACCAGAAGTTGTTCCCCTGTTGGACACTTCCATACTGGAGTTCCAGCAGAGACCAAGAGGGACCTGCCTCCGGCCAAAGCTGAGCCAACCAATGACTGTGGTTCTACCTTAGTGACAGAATATTTAAGAAAGGGTAAAAAATGCTGTGTAACAGCAGCTGGGAAAGAAGATTGAGAATATGTGAGAGAAACAACTCTGCAGGACCAAGACTGTGGTGAGACAGGTTGTCCCCTTGCAGCCCCATGGTGGAGCAGGTATCCACTCTGCAGGCCATTGGGGACCCACTAATGGAACAGGTGGATATGCCCTGAGTAAAGCTACAGATTGTGGAAAGACATGCAGGACCAGGCGCTTGGCAGGATCAGTGGTCCCCCAGGGGCATCCACACTGGAGTAATCTGTTCCCGAAGGACTGCACCACATGGAAAGGAGCCATCCTAGAACAGTTCTTGCAGAACTGGAGCCTTGGGAAAGGCACATTTTGGAGCCCTTCATGAAGGACTGTATCCCATGAGTGGGAATCCACACTAGAGCTGCCTCCTGTATGTAAGGAGGAAGGAGTGGGAGAGACAACGCTTTGTGAACTGACCAAAAATCCTATTTCCCATGCACCTGCACTGCTCAGGAGAAGGATGTAGAAGAGTTAGAAGTAAAATTGAACCTGATAAGAAGGGAGGGACAGAGTGAAAGTGTTTTTAATTTTGTTTTATTTCTCACTATCTCACTCTGTTACAATTAATTGTCGATAAATTAAATTATTTTCCCCAAGGTGAGTCTGTTTTCTGTGATGGTAATAGGTAAGTGGTTTCCCTGCCCTTCTCTTGACCCATATTTTCAGTGTGTTTTCTCTCCTGTCCTCTTGATTGAAAGGGAATAGTACAGTGTCTTGGTAGCCACCTGGCAGCCAGCAGAGGTCTATATGCCACCTTTATCTAGAACAAAATATTTAGTATACATTTTTAAAAATGTACTAATTAATACCTTATATGTATATGCATTTCTAGCACACTTGCATTATTTACTGTGGGGGTATTTTTGTCTTTTTCAGCAGTTTGGTTTTTTGTGTTTTATTTATTACTGATAGCTTCAACAATTCCAAATGGTCCTTTGCCAAATTTCTGGGAGATTTTAATAATTACCTGGTGTAGGAATCCATTTATTTTTAGATAGAAATTGAATCTTATACCTTATTCCTCTCTTTTAAATACTTATTTAAATGCCATGAACACCCAAAATTCCTAGTATCTAAAAGAGTCCCATTAAGGCCATGATAAATATTTTTTTTTTCCAAATAATTCAGACATACCTGCAAGTGTTAAATGCACAATACCTATCAATAGCTACCAGATATTTGGTGATACATTAGCATATCAAAAGCATAAATTTAATTGTCAAATTTCTCAGAAAAAACCTTTCGGTTCTATCGTTTATGCCATCATTTTAATGCCAGGTACAATTTTAAAGTCTATATTATAAGAAACTTGGAAAAAAGGCATCATATAACATTTGAGAAAGAATTTGCAGACCAGTTTACCTCATTAGCTTGATCAATGGATCCTCAAGCTCAAGAAGAATAAAACCTTGATTTTCCATCCTTAAATTTTGATAATGCAAGCATACTTCAGTGGTAAATAAAGACGGATAAACAATATGATCATTGCTCACCAAGAGTGAAAAATAGACAAATATAAACATTTTCAAAACAAAGACACTTTTTTGAACATTATTTACAATACAGACAAATTTAACAAACTTCATAACCAAGAATATGTGGGGAAAACAGAATCCTTTCCTCTCAGATGGAATTACTCATCTCATTAAATTCACTTTTTTTATAAGACCTAATTTTGCAAAAACAACATTTCAAAGATGATTTTGTCTTATTTCAAGGCCAAGAAATTGTTTTCCAAGAAAAAATCTGGGGCATTTCCAAGTTTATCCCATCCATGGCTTTTTGATGAAAATCCAGGATTTCTAGCAGTTGTTACTTTTCACACCCTCTCCAGCCTCATTCACAACAAGTTTGACTCATGGAAAGTGTTTGTTTCTTCAGAACCATGAACACAAATAAAGGAAGTCATAAAAAAATATAAAATAAGAAAAAGCTTGAAATAAAGCATTCAAATATCATGTGCAGGTGTTTCAGTTCCATTTTTAATCCCTATGAGACTTTGTCATCAAGATTGTATTTTCCAGTTTGTGTGAAGGCAGTAATACGTACAGTGGACAAATGTTCAGCAACAGAAAAGAACTGTTTATGTCAGGAGACTTAACTCGGTGAGCCCAGCTGCTAGAAGAGAAGTGTGGCACAAAATGCACCCTGCGAGTATCTAGAAAAGCATTCTAATCATAATAGATATTTCTGAACAGAAACTCTTTTTTTGAGTAAAAAATCTTCCATGGATATGGAGAGTTATATTTTCTCAGGGTTTTTTTTTTTTCCTTATTTAATGAGCCCTACTTTATGCCCAAAAGTAAAACTAAGCTCATCCCATTTTGCAAAGTCTGGTATTTTCTTTTCAGGAGATCAGGAGATTTTTTCTTGGAAATTGCCATGAAAAAAACCATCTTTTAGGTACCTTGATTACATGAATGAAACAAATATGGCATCCTGACTCAACCTGCTGTCACTGCTGCTGTGACCCTTCTGTCTCTGTTAGCAAAGGAGAAAAAATATTATGCCTTCTCAAACACAATGAAATCTCTGATTTGGATTAAAAATTCAATTCAAGTTCCATTATGATATTTTTAATCCATTAAAAAGTGCAAAGGATGCAACTTTCTTATTCTTAGTCAGAATTAAACAGTCTTTCCTTTACACAAGTAAAATTGATTTTTTCTCTTCACAATCTTTAAAAGCAGCCTGGTATTCAAATACACACACAAAGTGAATAATCACATAAAGTTTTAACACATGAGATTCCTGGTTGAAGTGTACTTAAGCTTTTCTGTAAGTCGATTTAAGGGAAGCAAAACCAAATAACATCCTAAGAACAAAGCCTGGGGTTTTAATCCCCAAAGTTTTATCTTTTGCCAAAATCTCTTTGGAGGGGTTATAATTTGTGAGGAAGTAGCTCAAAGAGATTGAAAACTTTTTCAGAGTAACAGAAAATACTAGAAAGGTATTTGGTTAGTTTATCCTGTGCTAGCGATGTTTTATTTTTGTAATGCAAAATTGTTGTTCTTATACAATATATATGTACTTTTCACACAACATTATTTCTAGAATTCAAGAATCAGATAGAGAAATTAAATAAAATCTGCATTTATTTCTGGCCATAAATTTACAACACTGATGTATTTCCCAGAAAATGAAAATAAAGTTCATAATAGCTAAACAGTGAAGGTAAAATAGGTTGGTTTTTTGGGTTTTTTTTGTATGAAAGAATATAACGTGGCACAATTTCTAATTTCTAATTTCTAATAATTTCTAATGATTTTAGTACATCACTAAATGCTATGCTTTACTCCTGTGGAGTAATGACAAGAAACAATATATTAGAATATTTATTTAAAACAATTTAAGTACCTAATGTTAATTGTGCTGAAATGTATCATGGCAATTAAATGAGAAATGTATTTTAGTTAGTGAAATATTTTGTTAAAGGTAGTTGAGATTTTGTTTATTCACCCCAGGCTTATGAAATTTTAAGTATTAAGATATATTATAATGTTTATGTAATGATAAATTGATAGAAATCATGTAATGATAAAATGACAGAAATTCTATCCACTGTTTGGAACCATTCCTCAAAAAGTTGCCAGAACTAAGGTGAGGAACAACAGTTTTCAGCAGCAAATAGTAAAAAGTTTATTTTTCAGTTTAAAACAAAATCTGTGTATTGTGACTAAATGAGAACACACCACAGCATTTTTTTCCCCGTGAAAATAGTACATGCTAGTTTTCAGGTGTTTGAATGAAAGTGTTCTTTTATCAAAACTAATGTCAGTTAAAAAGTTTAATTTATCAATTGTATTTCTCTATTTAGTGCCATTAAATATATGCAGTTTTAATTTTTGTCACTTAGTTCATGTTAATTAAATATAAAATAATCAGACCTATGGATAAGAAAAAGTCTCAAGCAAGAGTTTTCTCATAAAAAGGTCCCCTTAAAACATTCTTCTTGCTAATATAAATATATTTGGCGCTTCTTTTGTCTTTCAAGAAAGAGCAATGCATTACTTTAGCCAATCATCTTCTTATTTATTTTTCACACACAACTGAAAAACAAGGTTTGCAATGCTTCATATGGAGCTGTGTTCTATGATGAAATAAAAGAGGTATTAATTGATTCCGGTTAACAGAAAACTAATATTATTTGATGTGTCACTTTGGATAGTCCCTGAGGCCTCAAAAACAAGGACAAAGTTTTCTTAAATGAGTTGCTGCAGGCCTGTGAATATGAATGTCTCATGCAGGCACCTGCATTTTCCGAAAAGCAAAATGTTAATCAGAAATAAAAAAATCATTTTATGTGTAATTAAGAATCAGATAAAGGAAGATTTGTGAGTGTACTCATGGCAGCTGATTATGCTGGCTCTCCCACCAGCCTGTACCCTTTCAGTCATCTCACCTTTTCTCAGGAATTGTTGTATCTTTAAGATTTCACCTGCAGTACTGAGTACTTTGGAATTAAAGAAGCAGATTGGTAAATCAAAGTACTAGATAGAGTAGCTCCTCATACCTTAACTAAGTGAGCCTTAGGAAAATAAGGAGTAATCCCTTGACAAAGATATTCATTTTTATATGTGAAATGCTGTTTAAAACACCAGAACAGTCATGCTGGAAGGATATATTTTCTTCCTCAACTGATGTCCCCATTTCTGAGAAGCATCACACTCACCTTTCACCTCTTCCTGGAGAAAGGTAGTAATTATTGTGTCTACTATCATTGCTCTTTTAAAATTCTTACTTGCAAAATGCTTCTACTTCCATTTGTGCTGTTTTCTAGGTGAAACTGTGGTGAAAATTGTCCAGTCCTCACAGGAGTGATATCTCCAATTTCCAGAAAAAGAGCACATTCTGCCCAAGCCTTTATATTTCACCTGGTGTTTCCATGCCTTGAGGAAATGGCAGTATCTATGTGTTCTCAGCCACCTATAATCCCTTTTTGCACACAGAAATCTTTAAGAATAAAAAAGATTTCAGATTTAACCTAGTAACCAAGTTATTTCTTGTTTTCCCAAGAGCTTTGAAAAGCTGCACCATAAGCCTTATGATAAAATACTTAACTTCTAGTCACACAGGCCTAATTCAATCCCTTGCATTTATAAATTTCTTTCCCTTCCCTCTCTGCTTTGAATGTCTCACAATTTATATCAGATAAATTAGCTCCTATGCTACTGATAGCCCTCTATGGACCCTTGTTTTCTCCCTGACAACTGCTTTCAAGAATAGGTGGTAAGCATATACAAACAAATAAAACACCTTAACTACTTAATGGTTCATAGGATTTTCCAAGGGAGCTTAATCTCTTTTCATGTACAGCAACATGAAGAATCCACTAAAATGAATGATTTCACTACAGAATTTTTTCTCCTCCTGCAAGAAATATCATGCAGTAATTTATAGTTTATAATCAGACAAGAATCAGAATACATAGAACTGATAAGGACTTGATAATTTCTAAATTATATTAACCTGGGCAATGAGAATAGTTGACTATTCTGAGCTCAATTTGCAAGTTATAGTTTGTTAAAAAAGTGAATTAGTTAGACTGAGCCTTAGAAAAGAGATTGTTTTCCTGGTAAACCTCTGAATCTGGGGGATCCAGGGTGCAAATCTGTGCAAAGGGAGTAAGGAGGGAGTCAAAGCAGGGATCTTGCAGCAGAAATAGAGTGAGCGCAGTGGTGGACAGGGGACAGCCCCAGACAGACCTTTGAGGGAATGGACAGAAATCTTCATGTCTTCCTGGAGATCCGGAGTAATTGGATAAAGTTTCTTCTATCTCAAAAAAGACAGGAAGAAATTTAACCTGAAGTTAAAGTGTCTTCCAATTCAGATATTTAGAATGTTAAGTATGATAGTTTGTATTTAAATACAATCCAAACTCTCAAATATAGACTATATATCTTATGCCTTCTTCTGTGAGGTAGGAATAAAGAAAACTTCTCAACAAACTCACTTCAAAGAAGGTCCTGTTATTGTAGTGATCATGGAGTATTGTAGGAAAGTGAGCACCTAACAGGAAAAATATATTCTATGGCCTGTTTTAGAATTTCTAGCAGAATTTTCCACTTTGGAGATTTCTGAAAATACAAGATTGCCAGGTATCAATGGAAAATTTTGCTACTTGTGCAAGAATATTTATATCACATCTGCTCCTTTGATCCCTTCTTCTTACTATAGCGTGTTGAAAAAGTTGTGCATTTCTTCTTTTTTGATTACCTTCTGAGCCTACTATAGCCCATTTACAGAGCAGAGCTGCATATACTGAAATATATAGCAGAGATTCAATAAATTAATAACAAAAATCTGGATATATTTATGTTTAATATATTTCCATTAGGCATATATGTCAACCTTCTGAGAAAGTTGATCATGAATATTCAGTTGGGTAATTGCAGCCTTAGATATCCATGTCTGGAATGAAAGCAGAATTTTATAGAGCAAATGTATTTTTTAAAAATCTAGAAGGAAACAAAGGAAATATTTTTATTTGCTTATTTGTCTGTATGTTTGTTTTGTAACAGCACACCACTGTCCTTAGAATGGATATGATGTCATAACGACTTTCATAGCAGAATATTTATTCACATTTTTTATGGAACCTGAAAAGCATCTAGGTTTGTCCTAACTGGTGACACTCTTTTTTTTTAAAAAAAAAAAAAAAACCCACCAGAATTTTTTTAATAGTTTTTGGTACTTCATAAAAAAAAGAGAGTAAAATCATGTCATTAGAAATAACTGGAATCAAAAAGAAAAGCATTGTAAAAATGTCAAGTTTGAATGAATGCAAGGCATTTAAAGAACATAATTTCCAATATTTTTGTTACAAAGAAATAAGACATAATGTAAATATTACCAGGTCACAAATGATTACCCAATGCACTTCCTGAGTCACCTTGAACAGTGAAGACTGATTTACTCATAAAGGTTAACCTCAATAGGCTTGGAAATTCTGCAGTGAGTAGATCCTTTAGCAGATAAAACTAAGGAAATAGGAAATTTGTGAAAAGCTGCCAACCCTTCAAAGCTATAACACTGAAAGTATAAGTATTTAAACAGAAAAGTGTAGAAAGTTTAGTAGGAGATCAGCTTAGATAAACTGCATGTCCCTCATTGGCCTCAAATAGAAGAGGGAAGTGTTTAGAAACTAAAAATTAGGAGAGATTACTGAAGAGAAAAATAAAGTCTAAGGATAGAAGAAAAAGATTGAAAGGTCAAGACACAAATGAGATGCAATTAGCAAAAGGCATAAGAATGACAAGAAATCAGTTTCTAAGCATAAGAGGAAGACCAAAGAAGGCATTGTTCTGCAAGTAATCAAGAAGGAATGCTATGCACAGATAACACAGAGAAGGATGAAGCTTTTAATGATTTTTTTTTTTTTTTGCACCAATCTGCAGTAAAAACATCCATTAAGGAGAAGTGCCTAGCATAATTAATATCAGCAACAAAAGGAGAAGATCTCAATATGGAATAGGAAGGACACGGGTTGCAAGCACTTAGATAACTTAAATCAATGTGATCTGATGAACTTCACCCTAGGATACTGGCTGATGTATCAAAAAACTTTTTGTGGTTATCTTTGAAAACTCTTGGAAGGCAGCTGTGGTAACAAATGATTTGAAGAAATAAAAATCCCTAAAATCCCTGTTCATAAAAGAATAAAAAATAAGAAGCTGAGAATTATACAGCAGTTAGTCTGACTTCATCAGATTAAAAACAGTTCTTTTTAAAATTAAAAAAAAAAAAACAAGCCAACAACTACTTTTAAACACTGTGAGGATAATAAGCAGATGACTGAAAGCCTACACTCCATGAGTTTTTCAAGAACAGATCCAATCAAACCAAGCTGTTTTCCTCTTCTGACAGAGTAATAAGAACTTGATTAGGGAAGAATGAGGGGAGAAAGGATGAAGCAGTGCTATACAAGCCAAATTTGGAACTTTGGAACTACTGCTGCATTTCATATAAAAGTTTAAAAACCAGGAATTAATGTGTATTTGACTTAGTTCTTATACAGATGAGAGCTAATTGTGAGGTACAGAAGAACTCTTATTTATCTGGTGAAATTCTTACATCTGTATGATGATGTGAATAATAAAGTCAAGCAGCTGAATATGGGAAAGAAAAAAATCTGTATATTGAAGACACAAAAGGTTGTCAATATCTTAGAGAACATTCAGCGGTTAAAGACCGCACTTCCTGATACTAACAGTGATTGGCTTCATGTTGATTAGCCAATACAGGTTTGAGCAAACTAAGAAATTCATGTCAGACATAAGTGAAACAGTAATAGCCAGGAGAAGAGCACATGATACAATGTGATGAAAATAACCAAGAACTTGAAAAGAGAAATTAAATGAGGCTAGGAAAATTCTTTCCTGAAAGGAGCATATTGGAAACACTTTTTGAAGCACACAGCTGAGGCTGGTATCTGAGCAATATCACCCTGGATGGCTGAAAATTATACAAGCCTGAAACTGGAGTGCAAGCGTTTCCAAAGTGCTTGTGTGGCACATATGTCACTGCATCAATTGGTCAGTAACATTAAGTAGCCTCAAATTCAGAAAAAAACCAGACAACTTATGACATCATATTAGCTTTATGACATGCCCAAGAGCAAACCACCGAAAATGGATAAAGACTGAACCACAGTAACACAAAAACCTGATGAGTTAATTTTTGAGGGGTCGAGCTGCTCTTCTTGGCAAAAAGGAACCAACTCCAACTCCAACTCATTTCTGTGTCATCATTATATACCTGTATTCTAGAATAAATGTAAACAAAGGAATAGATAAAATAGTAGAATTATAAATTACTACATGACATGGATATAACCATCTGTACTGGAACAGGATATAAACCATCCAGAGTATGACAATTCTCCAAGAAAGGATCTGGAGTTTTTGGCAAATGGCTGGTTGCTAATGCACTGATATTATGAATACAAATATCTCAGAAAGCCATTATGAACAGACTTGTGGACTACTGATCACATTATTCCTATCTGTGTAATAATTCAGATGTTTACACATTCTCCTACTTTATACAGATTGGTAAGGCCTCAGTTGGAACAGTGTACATAGTTTCACATGTTGCACTTCAGGAAATATTTGCATTTATTGGTAAAAACATAGCACAGCAACAAATATGAAAGAAATTTTGGAAGCTCTTGAGGCAAAGACCTTAAGTCAGCCAGGTTTTTCTACTAAACCGATGTCTACTTTTTTTTCTTTATAGTAAAATTCTCAAAGAAGCATAAATTGTTCTTAAACTCACAAAAGCCAGGGATTATTAAGATATTACCTGGAATTCCTAGCTTTTAAAATACAGACAGATTGGAAATATACAGGATTTATATGCAGTTATGTCTACCAAGTCACTATTTCTTTACTTCCATCCTGCTCAGTGACTAAGACACTGAAAATAAAGCCCAGTTTTCTGGGCTCCCTCTACAACACCTCTGAAAATTTTCTTCAGCTTCCTATTTCTTCTCAGCAGCTCAGGTTCTCTTCCACCTGCAGACTTCTACATAATTCAAGTGACTTTCTCACTTTCTTCTTCTTGCCACAGCATGCAGTTTCCTTAAGCCCTGCTTTCTGCCAGCTTCTGTTCCTTCCTGAGAAGAAACGTCTCTTCTCTTTACAGAGAAGTATCTGAATTAATCCCTCTCCTGAAAGGAGGATAACATGCAATAACAAAATGCAAAGTCACCATCTGTCCTATTCCTGTGAGTTCCCATTAAAAATAATCTGTTCTTTATTGCAGATATAGACAAGAAAATAAATAATAATCTTAAACTTCAACAAGAATGATTCAGGCTAAAGACATGACACTGGAACAGATAACTCAGAGACTGGAGTCTCTCTCATCATAGATACTTTTAAAGAGTCAGCTACTCATCTATCAATATAGTTCACCCACAGTAGATGTTGTCACATTGTTGATTTCAGCGGGTGTTGAAGATTGCATGCAATTTTCCATATTCATCATTACTGGGGACTGAGTGAACCTTGGGTATGGCATGAAACCTTATGGACAGAGAGAAACTACTTGAAAAATATATAATGATTGGGTAAGAACTATTTTAAACATAATGCTTTCAAAGAAGTTAGGCTTTAAAGATTTGAGTCTGTTTGATTGATATTCACAGCTATGCCCAAAATCTTTAAAATTTAATGTGATGTCGTAACAACACTGTGCATAGGATATTAGATATCATTTGAATTCAGCATTGAATGGGCAAAGTGATTTAATCTCTACAATTTGTTTTTTCTTTGTCAGAAGTATTTCTTCATACAAACCTGAAAATATATGAACAACTCAAAAATTAGATAATAGTGTACTGGCTTTTGAAAGAATTAAGAAATATTTTATTTAAGGTTTTCTTATATTTGTCCAGCTTAAATTTCATACCACAAGAAAGCAACTGGAAAGCAATTTTTTGGGGGTTTTTTTGGTTTTTTTTGCTTAGTGCTTTAGAGTTTTGTTTGTTTGTTTGTTTTATGTAGAGGTACAAACTTTCGTGGCTTTTTTGGGGGTGGGTTGTTTTAGCTCTGTTCTGATTATTGATGATTTTATATTTATTATTATTACTATTATTCTCCCCAGGTCTTTTTTTTTTAGCTGAGACCAGTAAAGGATGCAAGGTTTTTAGAACATATTTCAGTATTAGTTGGCTGTCAGTATTCTTCTAAATGACTTTCAGCTTGTTCCCGAATTTACTTGCTCTTTATAATTTATAACAGATTCAGTGCTTAAAAATAAGTCTCTAAAATAATGTTTTGACATTTGTATGTCAGTTTTTCTTTAACCTTCTATATGACACATAACCTTTATTTTATGCAAAGGAAAAAAATAAAAAATAAAAAAAATAAAACACCACAACGTTGTGTTCCACAAAGCTCACTGGCCTTTTTTGTTTGGTTGGTTGGTTTTTTTCACCAGATGTATGTGTGTTCAATAGATGCACAGAAAACATTGTAAATGAGGCTTTTGTTGTGCATGTCAAATGACACCCAGAATGGTATTTGTGACATTTATTAGGAAAGACAGAAAAACCTGAAAAACAAACAAAAAAATTATTAAAAAGTAATGGGATACTTGTATGGCATAAAGCAATCTTATGATTATATTTAAACCAGACTTGTTGCTCAGACAGCAAATTTGAAAATTTAGGAATAGCTGCAGCAGGTGATTGGTCCATACATACATGGTAATTTAATATGCTATGAGCACCCCCGTGGTCAACCTGCATGGAGTCTTCAGTACCATCCACCTGTCCTGACTCAGACCTAGAGAGGAACATCTGCTTCATACATAACCTTACCCTTCATCAGCATCAGCAAAACAGCCTGGAATCCTCTCTCTGATAATGAAGAGAATGAATCAGATCACTTACACCACCTCTGTGTATTTCCTAGTCTTATTTGTTTGAAAAGAGGTTGCTGTGATGGACAGATCTTTGCTTGGATGTGCTGGTTGAGCCCTGCTATTGTTTTCCTGATGGCTCAAGACCCATGTCTTAAGCAAAGTGTTTCACAACAGCCAAGGGAAAAGGTTGACAAGCAGTTCCTGTTGAGGTGGGGTCAGGCTTTTTATCATGCCAATGTCCTCCTTCCTCATAAGGAAAACGCCCCTCAGGGGAGGTGTTGGGAGCTCACAAGGAAGCCTGAAGGCACTCCTCTCTTGGGTCATATCACTAAAAGGATCCATAAACCACCACAGACTCCAGAAGCACCCTCATCCCCCATCCATCCACCAGACTCATTTTCAGTGCTGCATCAAACAGTGTAAATCCCATCCCAAGGGAGGAGTCAGGGCATTCCTGCATAATCCTAAACTTACATAACCTGTCAAACTCTGTTGCTCAGGCTCTCAACCCCTCCCTCAGTGGGTCAAGACTTCAGCTATCACTCTGACCACAGACACCCAAACTGCAATGATCAAGTCTCTTGTCCTTTCCTTCTCTTTCTTTATTTTCTTTATGTACTTTGTGATATTTTTATACTTTCATAGAAAAGAACCAGACTAACTACATAAGTCCTTTTCATTTCAACCAAATTGTTTTCAAATGTCTGCCTCATATATAGACTAGTCACTTAGTGTTGTTCCACTTTTAATCTGCCCCAAGGGATCTATTAACACGAACTTCAGTTACCTGGCCTGAGAGTCAGATTGTAACAGATGCAAAAAGACATTAAAGTGGGTGCACAAAAAACCAGCAAACTCAGCATTCACATTTCATTTTCATGTTTAGTATAAGAAGAGGATCCAAAATTGTCACCCATACAGAGCTGAAAGGAAGTTTTCTAAGACACTGTGTATATGTATAATGATTGTTGTAAATTGCATAATAATTTTTTGTGTGTCTTGGCTCCAGTCTTACAGTGTAGAGACATCCTTTTGACATAGTTGTCACACAAACAAGATTACAGAAAGGGGAATGAAGTAGCTTTCAACAAATTAGGTGGTACACTTAAACCACGATTGTTCAGTCTCCCTCTGCAGTTCCTGAATTGTCTCTTTGATGTTCAGATGTGTGATAGAGACCAAAATCCACTTCTGGATACTTTTTTTGAAGTAGGGCTAATATTACTTCAGGGAATTTAGGAGGAGTCAAAGTGTCCTTTTATACAGAACATAAGTCAGAACACACAATTGAAAAGGAATGGAATGATCAGTCTGATTTGGACTTTCACTGTGGTGCTTTAGTTCCTTAGGGATGAAAATTGACTGGCAGTTCAGTTGTCAAACTGCGACGTGAAAGGGCTCTTTATCTCTTGGTGTTTGCTTCACAACTCAACATCTGTTGTCTTCTAGTATATGATTCCAGCAGAAGATCTAGGATCTATATATAGGATAGGGTATTTTTTAGCTTGTCTCACCCTTGCTTCCAAAGATGGCACTGAGAAGAAGGTAGTTGCTATGAATAATTCTCCACAGTAAAGTACAAGAATTTTTATTTCACAGCAAGGAATGGACAGTATTTGTATTCTTTAAATCTTTCCAAAAGATATGTTAGGATATATTTAAACTTGTCAGAGAATCAAGGTCTTACTTTAACCCTTTTTTCCTCATATTATGCAATTTAAGAAAGTATATTTATCCAAATATAATAGATTTGGAAAGAAAATATATGTCACAAACTTATGCCATTTAACTGAAAAATTACTACAATTTCCTCAGCTACCCAGCATGAAAAAGATTATTATTAATAGAAGATACTCAATGCTAGCTGAGTTCTCAGCAGGATTATTTTATACACAGTTTAATGGACTTTACTGGATTAGTGAGGTATTCAGGTGCTTATTCCTTTATGAAGTAATTTCTCATGTGGTTTTAGAGACTGTATAATGTTTGATAAGACTCAGGACAGCCCTTCTGGGAAAGAGAGAACAGCTTCACCACCATTCTATGTATAACACACCAGGACAATTCATATATCCTGTGAGTTCTTCCTGTCTGCTGAGCAAGAGCTTGTCATGTAGAGACAGAAAGTTAGAAAGCTATGTAGGTTACTGTGGACCATGGCACACTGGTCCCTCCATCCCTCTCTCCTAATGAAAAAGCTTCTGTATGAGTGGAAAGTATGTGTGCTAGCCACAGGAAGGAGTGCATTTCAGACATGTAATGTGTGCAGAACTGTTAAGTGACTTCAGATAGACCTCTGAGCTGTCAGGCTTTGCTTATACCCAACAGCATTTCCTCTGTACTTCCATCTTAGCACAGTAAAAATTCTGTATTGTTATTTTTAATGAAGAGAGGGGAATTAGGATTCACAGCTAGATAATTGGTTTTCAGTTAAGGCCATAGGCAAGAAAAATGCAATTTTGTTGTACACTGCATCAGGTCCTTTTTTGTAACACCATGATAAAAATGCAGTAGACTGGCATGACCACAGTGAATACTGTGGCAAGGTTGTGTTCAGTTCTCAGTAACATCTACAAATGTGGAGGTAACCAAAATCAGATCTTATAGAGGCCTTCTCTCTGTCTGAAAACTCGACCTGAAGGAAAAGCACACACATACAAGGCATAGGAGGAATTCCTTTCTTCCATTTACACCATCACACTAGTGCATGGGATCATGCAGTTTTCACAAAACTAGTAAATGTGTTACATATACAGACTTAAAACTCATTTTTTGTTTGCCTGAGAAATCATTCACAATAAGCATACTAGAATTTTGAGGACATAAAGAGAATTCTGAGCTGCAAACAGAAGTTATTCATTATTTTAATAGTTTAATGTTGTGCGTTTTTTAAAGTGATTTTTTTTATTCAAGTGTTAATATAAATATTTCAAGGGACTATATACTAAAACAGTATGGATATTTTTTCTGAATTCACCCACATGAATTTGCAGATCAGAGACTATTGTTAAATATAAAGCTAAGTTTGCCATTCTTGACTTTTTTTGTGATTTATGCTTGTTTAGATCTTTTCTAAGAAATAGTTCCTTTAATGAACTTTCACAGGGTCTGCTTTGTGAATTTGGAAGCCTCCTAAGATGCCTTATTTTGACTAATGACCAAGATGAAATTGTGTTTGAACTTTAAAGGACAACACAGCCTCAGCCTCATCGTAGTTTAAGGATTCACTCATGTAGTGCTTATGCACACAAAATTTCTATCAGTCTTAAAGGAATAACACAGATATAAAAACGTAGATTTTTTTTCCTTAAATGCGCCATTTCTCCTACATTATACACCTTACCCATGAATATAAACAATGTATTTGCAAGAGCTGGAAAGAAATCTTTGCAAAATCGTGTTCTTGTTTCAGGTCAGAACATTTCCTCTTGCTCCACACTGTAGCAGAACACAGAAGTGATGAAGCACAAGCAAACAACTGAAAAAACCTTTTAATTGAATTTTTGTGGAATCTAAAAATACAGATCTGCCATGGGGAAAGCTAAGGTGGGACGTGTGATGAATTTTAGAGTGGTGAATTTCCCTTTTCTTTGCCAAGTACTTGAGGCTGTCTGTCTCTGGAGCCTGTACTCATCTCCTCTATTAACTTATCTGTAGCTAGCAAGTCCAACTTTCTCAACAAGCAACAGACATGAAGTTTCATTCATGGCTCTCTGTTAGAAATATAAGCAAATCAGCTAAAGACTTCTCTACCTGGAGCCTTAAAGCTGAATACTGTAGGAAAGGATAAAACTGAAAATTGTAAACTCTTAGTGAATGTTAAAGTTTGTGTGGAACACAAAATATGATAAAGCAAATGCGTTAAATGTGTTAAAATCATAACACAGAAAGCTCTTTGAGATCCTGTCTTCAATTCTTTTAGCCCTTCTCTCTGTTTCACACATAAGCTAACTGAAGTTTTTTATTGATGGAATGCCTGGAGAAGTCAAGGTGTATGTTGTGCTGTTCCAATTTATTGAAAGAATGTCTCTGAAGACTAGATGAGCATTAATATATAGTATATATAAATCTAGAATAACAACATCCAAACTCTTCAGATGGGGACCAGTAATCTTAACAGCACTGGACATGTCCTAAAGGCAATCTAAACCACACAAATTGTGACTTTTTATTAGTGAGAGATTTTCTCCCAAGATCATCATAAAAGAAATTTTATTACACATACTAGAAGGATGCAGAGGCTTTTCCGAAATCTAATTTCTTCATAAAAGGTACTTGTTAAAGTGTAGTTTTTAAATCTTCCCAGCTGTCCACCCTGACTGATTTTATTTTCAAAAACAACTTAATAGGGGTTGAATTTTCCCGGTAGTAATAGCTCCTTGAAGGCCTTTGGAGAGTGAGTAGTGAATTAACCAACCTACAGAGTGACCTAAATTATGAACAACCTCTAGGGCACCCGAGGCAAGGGAACTTTCCCTCACTACATGCTGGAGCTGATGTACAACAACAACAACAATGCTTTTTTGTAAAACCTAGCTGCCATTGGCTATTCTATAATTACTTGAGTTCTCTAAAATAGTAGCTGCCACTGCCTGCACAAATCTGGTAACTTGCTTGCTTGTTTGTTGTCTTCTAATTTTCTCACATAAGTCTTAGCTATGTAAAAATTATGTCAAAATAAAATAAAAAGACAAAAAGAATATTTTAGCTGTATTTTTTGTATTTCCAATTAGCAGCACTTTTTGATAAGCATTTAAATTTGTAATTGTTGGTAAACATCAGCGCTTATATTTTTCCCATATTTCAGCAGAAGTGAGCTAACAGAAATCTTTCTTCAGTGTCCTCTGAACTAATTGCTAAAAACCAATCAAAGCTATATTCATTAACAAGAAATTTTAAGAGACATTTTTATTTTAGCTTGAATAATCTGCAGGGGGAAAAACAGATTTTTTTACCTACTTTCCAGGAAAGAAATATACTAATGGAATTTCTTGTCCCTTGAAAAAAGAAAGAAAATCTCCTCTGCAATTGAACAGAAACACCTATTTGGTCACACCTTCAGATTCCCTAAAAGTGAATCTACTCCTATGAATTTAAAACTGCACCAAAAGAGAAAGAATTTTTGTACTAATGTTCTAAGTTACTTGATGAAATAGTCTTCACTTGATGAAATAACATGAATTGTTGGTTTGTATCCTATTTTAAATGCAAGAAAAAACTTAGTAGAATTGCACATAAAACTCACATGAAAGCAGAGTGACAGTATGATATGTGGGAACAGCATATCTGTAATATTAGACTTCTAGTATTGTTTTGCAGCTTAAAAGAAGTGGGCACAGCAAATGCAATGGTTTTATTGAAATATGCTCCGTTCATATTTAATATCACCTTATTGGCTTCATAAGAGAAATATCAAATACATTTTTATGTACGCATGTGACACAATCTAGGAAGCTTATGCTTCCCAAGCTAATTTTCAGTTTTCCCTTTATTTTATATCTACTTTATTTATTATCCTTTTTTTTAATACAAATATTTTGTCTCCCAATTACTGTCTGTCTTAAATAATTCTCTTTTCCTTATTTGGGGGCTTATAATGTGCTGATAGGGAACCATAGGTGGCATAAAGTATATCCAAATTTTCTTCTTTATTCTTTCTTTTAGCTTCATTACTTGATATTTCAGGAAACTGTCATCTGGGGAATATCTTAAGATAACCTGCTTTTTTCCTTTGATCCTGAATCTATTGAGGCTTAAACATAGGTGACTGTGGTGGTGTTTGTGTGTTCAACTTACTAAGTAAAAGGCCAGGTAAAGAGACTTTGGACACATTTAAAGGAAATATTTCTCATGCTTGTAACTATCATTGGTTGGTTGGATTCTGTCACCTACATGCTCCTTGTGATTTCTAAGATTGTCTTATTCAAACAGACATAGTACAGTATATTTTCCAAGATAATATAATGTGAAAGGTTCTCCAGATGAATTTAACAACTGTTTTCAGATTCATCATTCGTATTCTCTAGCTATGTCAATGCTAACTTGGGACACCAAGTGTCATAGTAAAATTTTGCTCTTTCATTGTTAAAAATGGAAGTTATTTTGTAAACAAATTAAACTACCCACCAGCATTTTACCGCAGTTTTGACATACCAACCAATTGTTCTAAGAGTTTGGTTCATTATTTTGTGACCACTATAACCCTCAGCTACTGCAGTAGTCCTCTTCCTTTGTTATGTTTCTGAGCTTCCAAGTTCCAGGTGTGCAATAAATATTGTTTTCCATCTATTTCAGATTCTTCAGTATTTTTCATAGGCTTTTTTATTATCTGCATATATTAAAAAAATCAATCCTCTTTCAATACATAAGGAATGAGGATTTTAAGCACTAAATCTATTTTATGGTATTAATACAAATTCCACAACCTTAATATTTCCACAGAAGAGGAAATTTTTAACAATAAAAAAATATGAAAGAAGGAAAAATATTTAAATATGGAAGACAGAACTAAAATATGAACAAATCTTTCAAATTTATATATTTACATGTGGTTTCAGATATTTTATTTTGTATATATTTTAGCAGTGTAGGTATGTAACTTTGGACAAGTCGATGCATATTAGGATATTTGGATTATAGACATTGATGAACCCCAGGGAAGGAATAGATTTTATATTAGGAAAAAATTATTCACAAAAGGGTTATCAAGCATTGTAACAGGCTGCCCAGTGAAGTGGTTGAGTCACTGTCCCTGGAGGTATTTCAAATATGTGTACATGTGGCCCTGTGGGACATGATTTAGTGGTAGATTTGGCAGTGTTGGGTTAATGCCTGGATTTCATTGTCTTAAGGGTGTTTTGCAAAGTAAATTATCCTACAGATAGGAGTAGTACAGAAGTGTGCTGAATAAAAAACATTTAAGGGATAACATTTTTGAAAGGGATGCGCTTCTCACCCAATAAAGTCCTTTCTGGTTGGTGATGACAGCATTTCACTGTGTGACTTCAGAGTGTTTGGGTTCATGTACAGAACAATGTCTTTATGCTTTTCACAACAGTAATGATGACAGCCCATACAACAGTTTATGCAAAGCCCCAATATTTTTCTTCCATACTCTTTGTACTTTCTACACTGTCAGAACTAATAATTTAACCAGAAGACATGTTGGATCAAAAGACAAGCTGTGGTTTAGTTTTTTCTGAATTCTATAGCCCTCTAGTAATACTCATCTCTGCATATATTTGACCTAACAAATTCACTGTAATAAAGGCCTGAATACCAAGGTCTGATAATAAAGGTCTGATATCCAAGAATGCCTGAATCATAATTTTGGCTCTTGAAGATTGATCACCCATGAGCTGGTGTGTTGCACTTTAGTTTTCAAAGGAAGTTTCTGGGCACAATATTTTCACAGAAATAGTATGGACAGTTATAATTCTTCTAACCATAATTTGAAGCCAAATGGTGCCCTACCTTCGAATTTCTGTGTCTGTAGCTCCTAGTATTCCTAGTTATGAAATTTGCATTATATGTGTGCTTTCCATCTTATTTAATCCATAAAGGAACAAAAAAATACATTGTGACATCCTTATTGGTTCATAGCTCAAACATAAATGCTTGCATAATTTCATTATTACTAATCTATGCTTGAAATCATTGGGACTTTTAATTATTGTCAAATCACTTTTTGCATTCTGGTTGGGCTCTCTAGCATTTTCATGTTAAAGGTCTTTACCCAGTCCCCAGTGGTCTAAGTCCAGGCTGCTGTCTCACAGAGTGAGCTTGAGCTCAGGTAGCTGTTTGTTGTGTCTGTACAAGCACTTGCACATGTGATAAGCCAGATCAGGAAACCAAACTATTCTGAAAAGGATCAGTTTCACGATCTCAGAAGTTGCATATCTTGCTGGAGCTCAAAGAAATGCAATAAATGTCAGCCTGAAGCCAGAAGGTAGGACTGTCCTTTTTTACAAATGTTTTAGTTAAGTTACAGTTAAGTAGAAGGTCTTAATAAAATTACAGTTTAAGTTACTATGATTAGGTAGTGGGACACATTCCAAAACTGACCAGACTTCCCCACGCTACTGCATATTTATATCTACATGTCTCAAAAATTCAAATTTCAGGGCTTGGTGGTATTTTAGATTTGTTCTGTCTATATGGTTTATCATGTTATATAAGAAATGTCAACTTCATGTATATAAGTGTTATGTCTTTTCTGAGATATCTGCCAACTTAATGTCCTTTATGTCACATCTGTATTTGTGTAGGTATCTGTTTCCATGTATATGTAAAATCAACTTTTCGTACCTGTACTGGTTATACTTCTGTGGCATTTTCATTCCATGCAAAACCTTTAAGTGAGACTTGTTTTGGTGTGTTCCCTATTACAACAGCTGTGCTAAACATAAGAGCTGTGCAGTCTCTTTAGGGAGTATAGCAATTAAAACCACAATGCCCACGTCAACATGTTATCTTCCAGGGAAAAAACAAACCATAATAACACAAAACACCAAAAAGACATCTTACCATTATTTAGTTACAGTATCACTTAAAGAAATAAAACATTAATGCAGTATGCACTTACAAATACTTAATACCAACCCAACAAATAAACCAATGATTTTCAATTAATCCTAGACGTGCCCCATGCTGTTAATTGGACTAGTTAATTTACCACAGGGCCGTCAGACAAGTACCACTTACACATGCCATTTCACATACTGAAGAAATTGTTTTCTTTTTATCAGCTCTCATAGAAATCCAAAACAAATTTCCTCAAGTATTTTACTTCAAAGGGCTCAAGATAAGCTCTTATCTCTTCCAAAAACAAGTAAAAGTATAGTTTGGAGTTTTTGCTCATCTTTTTGATTTTTAAGTTTAGACAGACTTGTGGTTATTGTTATTTAAATAAATACTGATAGTAAAGCAATATAATGTTGAAAAACCTTATTTTACTGGATATTTTGGGGGAAAGTTTCTATTTAATTTTGTAGGTTTTCTATACACCATTCAAATTGTTCAATCAAAATTCTAGTTTTCTTTCAGAAAAAAAAAAAGTTATTAGGGAGTAGAGGTTTTTTTTCTATTTCCTACTTTACCATTTTTTAAATTTAAGTAACGGAGCACATGCCAGTGTCCCTAGTGTTACTCATGCTGCTTTTTTCCCCTGCCTCTTTCTAGGCTAGTAGACAAAATACATCACTCTGTAAATTTGTCACAGAGCAGGATAGGATTTAAAGTGTCTTCAGACCAAAGGAAATGACAGTTTAATAGGAAAAATATAAGCTCCACACACAAGCAAACCTAAACAAGGAGTTCATTCACCACTTCCCATGGGCAGTCAGATGTTCAGGAACATCTCCAGGAAACTAGGTCTCCATCACACATAACAATGACTTGGGAAATGTCATAACTAAGAATATTTTCCCCTCCTCCTACTTCTCTCAGCCTTCACTGCTGAGCATGATGCTGTACAGCACAGAATTTCCCTTTGGAGAGTTAGGATCAGATATCCTGGCTGTGTCTCCTCCCAACATATTTTGTGCCTGAAGTCTACTTTCCGATGGTGTCATCTGAGAAGCAGGAAAGACCTTTATGCTGCAGAATATTGTTTCCTTTTTACTTCCATTGTGTCCTACAGTTTGTGAAAAAAAAACAGGGAAAGCATAATGTGTCATGGCTGGTTCAAAATGAGTCATTTGATCTGCCTAATTCCTAGAGTATAATTTTGTTAGGAGTTCAAGAAGCATTTGGGCAATGCCCTCAGGCAGATGGTGTGAATATTGGGGTTGTGCTCTGCAGGGCCAAGAGCTGGATTTGATGATTCTTGTGGGTCCTGTCCAACTCAGGATATTATATGATTCTGTGTTTGTAAGAGTTTTATGCCAGATTACAGTACCTTGGAAGTTAATTTACCTTGAAGTTATTTCCAGAAAAGAAAAGACTTATACAGCTTTCTGGCCATGATTCCTCAACTGCAACTGAGAAATGTGTTTATTATTTCACTTCCTATTTTGGTAGATATCAGAAAAATAGTTTTTCATCTGTGCTTAAATTGGTTGCAAAGCTTTGCCATCCCTGAGAAGTGAGTCTTTGAGACAATAAAAAATCTTTTACACATAAACAATTTATATAATTTTATGAAATAAAATGCAATGGTCAAATGTCTCCACTTTATATTGATTCATTCACTAGGAAAAAAAAATGTAGGGTACAATTCTTATAAATAGAAATGTGAGGCATAACTACATCTACTTGCTAATGGGATGAAAGGCTGAAAACACAATAGAAGGCTTTACAGCAACCTTGGATGTACAGGCATATAAAATGATGAAACAATTGTAGAAATATTCAGCACTTAACAAATTCTTATGTAAAAACAAACAAACAAACAAACAAACAAACAAACAAACAAAAAAAGCCCTGAAGAATTTCACCTATTACCTGTGCTTTTTCTAGAGGAATAATGTAGATAGAAAGGTAGATTTAACTTGGGGAAATGCAAAGCATACAAAAAATAAAAGTAACGTGGTACAAGCAGAGAAAAATGAAAGAATTATGCTTGCATAGTACAAAAATAATCTATAGTAAGCTAAGGAGGAGCTTCAAAATGTCTGAATTCTTTGATTAAAATCACAAAACTGACAAAGGAAAAATTGAAATTAGTTTGAACTAGCCTGTAAAATAAATATAAGTTAAATATAAATTAAAAAGATATTTGGAAACTTCTTGCTAAAACAATGTAATTATGGTGATAACCAAAACAGGAATAAATTTTGCCTATTTTCTGGGATTTACTGTCTTTAACACTGGCATTCATGATCCACATTCAGCTATTTTTAAAACTGACCAAGGGAAAAAAATGTTGGGTATTTTTGTTTTATTTAACCAGGACTTGGAAGAGATGAATTCAATACTGATTTGAAATGTTTCTTCAGAAATCTGAGTCTTTAAAAAATGAGGATGATGCCATTGACCCATCTGATA
The DNA here is from genome assembly GCA_013397195.1 of Hylia prasina. Lineage (NCBI taxonomy): Eukaryota > Metazoa > Chordata > Aves > Passeriformes > Sylviidae > Hylia > Hylia prasina. The sequence goes on along the minus strand of VYXD01001995.1, from coordinate 356,755 downwards.
AGAATGTACTAAACATTTGCACAGTAGTTTAGATTTTGATTAAGTATTACCTTAAATGAAACCCAATAATGCTGAACAGAAATAAATGTATGGATGACAAAGCCGGGTCTTTTCTTCCATGGAAGAAACCCACCATAGCAGTAATTGACCAGGAAGCAAGTGTCGTATTCACAGTAGTGGTAAATTACATTTAAATCCCACAATGGAAAGCTTATAAGTTTCAAAGAGGTTGCTTTATCAGTGATACACTGAAGAACACCAGATTTGAAGACAGCAGTGCAATCCAGTGTTTTAATTCTTCTTGAAGTTTAAAGCTTTGTTATACAGATTCTCGACTCTTTGAGATTATTTTATGATAATTAAATCACGTAGCTAATTTCTGAATTATATAATGAATAAAGTAATATATAAATAGCATTTTTCGTTATCTAATTCCTTAGTCTTCAATCACAAGTGACAAATATTCTATCTTAAATCTTTTTATCCATTATCAATTCTCTCTACTTATAATATAAATAAAGCTGCAAAGAACTGAAATGGCACAAGGGAATACTGAGAAAAGCTAAATGAGTGAGGAAATCTGTGTTGCTTTAAAGCATATCTGAGGGAACTCTTGGGTGTTTCCATGGTTATATTCTGTTCTGCCATTGCTTATGGAAATTCAGTAGATGAGTTACATTTATGTTAATAGGATATTAGCATAAGCAACTGTTCAAATTATATATTATATTACTGTGGTCTGCAAGGAGAGGAAACACAAAGGATAAAAAGGAACAGAAGTTCTGAGACATCTGAGGAGTCCAAAGCAAAAGGAGAGTTTTGCAAAGGTCTACTATTTTGCTTGCATAGAGGTTAATCATAGTAATTTATTACATTTTATTGTCTAAAAAATACAGAAAAAGACCACCAAAACACTTATCAGAAATGAGATGAGGAAATTTAGAAGATTTAATAATTATAGGCACATTATTTGCATGAATAAAAGGACAGTAACTCGTTGTGAAATAACTAGATAATTAAGTTGGGGGTTTTTGTCTTCATTAAACTGCTGTCAGAACTTGTGCTTCAAAAATAATTGATTTCACTTTAAAGATATAAACAGAGGAAAGAAGGGAAAATAGTATTTTCTTAAAACCAAAATAAACTTGTCAGACATTCTAAAAAGGACAGGTGGCAAAATATAAGGAGAGTAAAGCAGCCCCTAAAACACAGGGTCTCAGAGTTTTTGATTCAAGATCAGAGAATAAATAACGGCACAGTGTTGTGGTAAGGACCTGTCATAAACCTCCACAAAACTAGGCAGCTGATGAAGCTTTTTGTATAGAACTATCAGAAGTCTCATGATTTCAAAACCTGGTTTTTATTTGGGTTGTCAAACATACAGTAATCTCCTGGAAAGAAAATATTGTGCAAGCAATTCAAGAGGTTTGGAGATTATGGTGGTGATTATCTCCCAAGGCAAGGGCTAGAGGACTTAAGTACTCTAAAGTGCTACTTGTCCTGCTTCTCACAAATTGGGACTTCCTAACTATGGACTGAATTCAGGATCTAGAGGAGGGATCTGGGAAAATAAGCAGTATCACCTGGACTCTGGATTTATGCCAGAGAGCAGCCTTCGGTTTACTTAAGGAATTACGAGTCAGAATACACTGAGAAATCACCATGAAGTCAAAAGGTGACTATGAGACATGGCTTATACTATTTAAAGAGAGAGAGGAAAATAATAAGAAACTACTTCAGAGGTCAGGAAGACCAAGGATTTCCCCAGAAATTCCCTTCTGCTATATAAAGAGCTTCAAAGAACTGAAAAACATCCAAGAATTGGAAACAACTATGAGCAATAAAGAAGCATGAAATTACTGCTTGGAAAAAATTATTGTTTGGACATTTTTGCATGAAATCAGAAGAGCCAAAGACTTACTGAAGTTGAAATAAGAAAGTGTCATGAAATGTAATGAGGAAAAAATGTTCAAGATAGGCACAGGAAAAAAAAAATCAAGGAAGAAATGGATCTGTTGCTAAACAGGGGGGAGAAGTTAGTGGCAGATGATGTTGAAAAAGCTGAACTACTCCATGGCTTTTTTTTCTGTTTTCAGAGATAAAGTCTGATCACAGAAGTGGGAAAGCAACACGCATTCATGTCCATGAGGTCAGATGGAATTCAATTCAAACTGCAGAAAAAGTATTCTGATGTGTTTGTGAGGCCTGTGTGTAGCATCTGCAAAGAAATCAGAGTAAATTAAGAAGGTCTCATGTAAGAAGAAAGACAATGATAGGACTCAGCTATCCTTAAGTAGTACAAGAGGGAGGATCCAGGGGCCTCTCAGCCAGTCAGCTTCCCCTCAGTACTGGAAAAATCACAGACTAGCTTCTCATGGACCTCATTTTCAGGCTTGTGAAGTAAAAGAAAGAAATTAGGAAGATTTTATGTGGATTTACTAGGAAAATAAATGTTTGACCAACTTTATTGCATTTTATGGTGAAAAGACCACTTGTGCAGATGAGAAGGATTTGGTAGCTTCTTCTCCAGTAAGGCTTTTGTCCCCGGAAGTGAAAAATAGGTAAATATATTTTATTAGCTATGATTTTTTTTTTTTGTTTTGGTTTATTTTTCCATATACCAGATAAGCAATTCAAAGCAAATTTGTAACAGAAGTAATTTTACCTTTCTTTCTAGGTTATTTGAACCTCATTTCCTTACTTTCAAGTAAAATATTTTCATTGCAGAAAAAAATATTTGCAGATATAATTAAATGGAAAATTTGATATGCTCATAACTAACTACATATCACTTGTCAAATTAAGCACATTCTTATATCTTTATGAATGATTAAAAACTATTAGCTAATTTGTATAATACTGTTGGAATTAATATTTTGAAAATAATGTCTCATAAGTAGTGTTTTAAGTACTTTAACTAGATTATATTACACTACTACTGTAAGTAAAGTCATTCTTCTCTGTTTGTAGGGTCAAAGCTTCAATAAATGCAGAAAAATTATTAGACTGAAATAAATTAATATGCTGAGGACTCAAATAACACTAAGATTCTATTAGCAAATATTACTTCAAATAACAATTAAAATAAATCATTTTTCTGTTTATTTAGAAATTAATATGTTTTCATTTCATTCACTAAGAGTAAATCCATATGCTTTTACTGTTAAAATTTATAGAAATTCATAGATATAGATTTATTTTTTTTTAATCTTTGAAATGTCATTTCTCAAAGGAGCTTTCTGAATATATACAGAACTTTTCTGTCCATGGAATTGAGCAACATGTACATTTAATTGTCCAATATGAAGGAAAATAATATGAAAGACTTTCCTCAAAAGTAAGGAAATAATTTGTGATACTGCAATTAACAGAACATTCAAGATTTAATAAAACAGTACAGAGACATGATGTTTCTCTAAACCATTCTTACCTTATACATATCTGGGTGTATCTACTCTGTACCTAAAACTGTTTGTTGATTCCAGGAGCAAAAATACATCTGCATAATTTTTAATCCTTTTTGTTCCTAGTTGTTTTCAACACACCTAAAAGAGTACAACTTCAATTTTGTATTTCTTCCTTCACCAACACATGTGTCCTCTAAGATCCAATACTGTAAAGTCCATTGAAGTAAACACATTTGCAGGAGTGCTCCTGCTAACATAACACAGAAGATAGCATTTCTAGTGACATAAAATAAGGAACCTAACTGTATTTGAATTCTCTGTAAGTTGTTAACTGATAATAAAGAAGAACAATTTAGTCCAGAAGTCACTGAGGGTTGTTTGTTTCTTTTTTTTTTCCACTGACTTAATTCCATAGTTTTATTTTTAATGCCTTTCAAAAATAGAGTAGAAAGATGGACTTGTGTATTATAAACTTAGTTTTATTTAGTGCAATTCCTTAATATTTTACATGATTTTCCTAAACACATCTAGATTCATAACTGAACTAAAGACTTTAAGGACTTAACACTCTGCATAATAACAGAATAAAAATAATGATTTTTTTTTTTTTTTAGTATTAAGGTCTTTTAAGTGATGTGATGTCCATCTATTTATAATTTTTAGTACATTGAATGTGGCAGAAGCAGAAGTAATAAAAGGCATGATCCTCTCTTAGTCCAAGGAGTAAAACAAGCAAAACAGTCCAAGATGTGAAGACATAACTACAGTACGTGACAGAAAAAAAGCATCAGAAAGGACAAGGGTCTCATTGCAGGCTAGCAAGCAGCAGTGACAAGAAATATTCTCAACTTCTACAAGTTAGTTAAACTCAAGCATGTTCCAGCTCACTGTTCTCATATTCCTGTAATCCCTCTAAACAGTTCAAGGTAAACAGCTGGATAGCTGAATACATCCTGCCCTTCTGTCCACCTCTGAGGTTGCTTAAGCTGTGACTCATTGCAACAGGTCTACTTCATCCATCTTTCTGTCATTTCAAATTCTGAGCTAAACATGAAGGAAATTCCCAGCTGGAAGCTGATGACTGGCAGCAATGACCTGGGCTAGCTATCCCATATGTGCTATGAGTTACTCAGTTTCTATTCCTTGAGCTAGCATCTTAAAATGTATATTACTATAAACAGTATATTGCTACTTAAGTTCCTGCCACTAATGTCATGAAAAAGTAGTAAATTAGTGCAAAATACCACCACTCTGTCAAACAGTCATTGCAACCAGTAGGATTAGGTTCAGTATATCTATGATTCCACATAGAACAAAACCAGCTCAGGAATATGGGGGGAAAAATGCATGTTTGATCCTGACACTTTCATGCTCACAGCTATACTCTCGGCAAGCTAAATTAGAGGTGTAATATATTCCCCTCTCCCAGCAGGTACTTAAGAATATTAATCTTTCTATATGTCACCAATCACTTGTACTCCTAGGTGTTGAGGTCGACAAGGACCAGATGCGCTAGCAGGAGCTGTGCCCTCTCCTTTTCAGTAGGAACAATGCTATTGCTTCCCAAAGAGCTGAGCAAGGCCAAGGACCAAAGCTCCCGAGGCGGCTCATGGAGGGCACGGCTGGAGCCCCTCTCAGCTCACTCTCTTCTGGCCCCTGACCAACAGCTCCATTTGGGGCCATGCTGTGGTGCCTGGCTAGGATGGACTGAGAAGTGTTGGGTGGGAGCATCAAACCTATTACCTCACTGCAGATACTGACAATAACACGGTACATGATTTTTTTTTTTTAAATCACTGCCAGAAGGCGGTGGCCCTGCAGTCCCCTGAGGTTCTGGGTCTGGGATCTGTGGGGCGTCAGCCTGGGCCTGGTCTGCGAGGACACTCTGTTTGTCTGGAGATGAGCAACCCTCACCTCCCTGGGGTGAGCTGGGGTTGTGCAGTGCCATCCGTGGTAACGGTGTGAGCAGCCACCATCCTTCCTGAATAACAAAATCCAGCCTTGAGTGTCCTTGTTTGGAGGATCTGAGGGAGTGGGTCTGGCATCATTGGATCCTCTATAGATATTTGAGTTTCCTGAACCTCTCAAACACAGATTTAAACTAAACATCAGTGTTGGACATGATGGACATCTTCAGCCAGCTCTGAGACAGGTTTTGTCCCCAAGTGTCAAATATTGTCAAATATCATCTCTAACAGCTCTCAAGTGGCTCAACAGCGGCAGAGGGCACCTAGATTTTCACTGTTCTGAGAGCTTGTCAGTCACCAGCAGATCTTAGTGGATCTTGAATTTTGAAGGTCTTTGACTTATTCTCTAGGAAATGGAGAGTTCCCCACAGGGTGGCAACAGCTACCACAGCCCCAAACCAGAATGACTACACATTCTGAATTTACTACAAAGAATTTCCCACAGTAACATTGCTATGATCTATGTTTTTTTCCTGGGCACTGACATGTAATCAAGGAATACAGGAGTTGTTTTCTCCCTTCCTTCCTCAGTGCTTTTCCTTCCACTCTTCTGCCCAAATTCATCCCAAGAGAACTCATTACTTCTCTGGTAGGAAAAAATGTCTGTGCCAAGTGCCTTCATATTTTTTCATCCAAAATATTAAATTACACTTATCCCTGCATAGACTTTTTTCAAGCCAGTTCCATGATCATTTACCCTACTCTCAAAGCTAGCAGGACACCAGCCAGCATCAGTGTGGGTACTCTGCTTTAACTGCTATGCAACTTTCACATTACAAGCCACTTGACTTTTGAATTTTCTTAATCATGAGGTGGGTTGGATTAGAAAGACCATCTGGTTCCAAACCCCATCTCCCCATGGTCAGGGACAAGCTTCCACTAGACCAGACTGCTCAAAGTTGCATCCAACCTGTCCTTGAACATTTCCAGGAATAAACAACTGCTCTGGGCAACCTGTGCCAGTATCTCGCTGCCCTCACAGATACATGTAGGTATTTGTCTCTTACTTCTTCCTTATAGCTAATCTCAGCCCATGCACCTTCACCTTAAGGCAATTACTCTTTGTCTATCACTACATGCTCTTGTAAAAAATTCACCCACAGCTTTCTTGTAGACCCCCTTTAGGTCCTGGAAAGTTCTATAAAATCTTCCCAGAGCTTTCTCTTCTTCAGGATGTACAGTCCCAGCTCTCTCAGCCTGTATATGTAGAAAAGGTGCACCAGCGCTCTGATCATCTTTGTTTCCCTCCTCTGGACTTGCTCCACATCTTTCTTGTATTGGGGGCCCCAAAGCTGGACACAGTCCTCCAGGGGGGATACTCTCACAAGTGACTAGAGTAGAGGGAGAGAATCACCTCCTCCAACCTCCCAGTCATGCTCCTTTTCCATCAATAGCCCAAGCCCCTCTTCTCAGGGTTACATTCAATCCATTCTTTGCCGAACCTGTGTCTGTGCTTGGGATTGCTCCAACCCCGATGCAGGACTTTGCACTTGGCCTTGTTGAACTTCATGGGGTTAGTACAGACCCACCTCTCAAGTTCCCACTGGTTGTCATCCCTTCCCATCAGCATGTCAAACACACCACACAGCCTGGTGTCAGTAACTTTAGTTTGAAGCTCTCTTCACCAGTTTAGCAAGCCTATTACCAAAGGTGCTGTTCTCTTTCCCTGACAGGTGGACCCCATCAGTCCCCAGTGGACCAGATTTCACAAAATGTGTCCCATGGCCTAAATAGCTTAACCTCTTCCTGTGGCACAAACCCTGTAACCATGATTTGCCAAACTTGACTGACCATTTCAAACCCCTAATCATAGAGAAATTTTAATTGTGTATCTGCCTGTGCACACTTGAGTACACATTCCACACACCACAGTAATAGGGATTACTGACGCATGCAATAGACAAAAATAATAACTGAACCCTGTGCTTTGAAAAGATAAAATAAATGTTCTGTAATTTTTGAGCAAGAATAATAGTCTTCTGAGGTGTTACATGAGCATAGTTTTCTGTTGTTTTGTTTGTTTTTGTTTTTTTTCTCTTAGAGAGAAAAATGGTTTTTTAGTCCGTGGATTCCAGCCCTCAACTGATGGCAGCTCCTCAGAAATCACTAAGGATACACAATACACATACCAGATAAATGAAAGAGTTTAGGGGAAAGGTTTTGGAGCGTTCATGAATTTATGCAAATATATTATCTCTTCAGGTCGTCTGGAACTGGAAGTTTAAAAGCCAGAATAAATAAGAGACTCTATTTTCAGTATTTAAGTATTATAAAACTATAATGTATGAAATACACTATTGCTCTCATGATAAGAAAGAAAATGAGTGTAATGGTTTTTCTTCTGCTTTCATTTTCTCTTCCTTCTGGAGTTACTGCTGAGAGGAATGGAACTGACTTCCCTGACAGAGTAACAATTTGTATTTAAGAGGAACATGGCTGGTTTTCTGAAAAGTTTGTGTTTTGCAAGGAAGTGTCACAATCTGAACAAAGGAGAAGGAAATTGTACTTTCTTTCACGTCTCCATCTTTTGCTTGCAACTCACACTGTTCTAAGGTTTTTGAGCTGCCAAGTTGTTTTAGTGAAAATCTGTCACGTTGAAAAGTCTTAAAGCCAGACTTTAAAGGATCAAGTTATGAAAGAATACACTGCTTTTTCATCCTAACAGTGCTCTAGTAAAACTGAGTATTGTTGCCTCAGGGTAATAGAAGTGTAATTCCTGAGGCATTCATATTTCATGTTAAGTACACATTGCCATGAGCTTTGTGATTCTACTCAGAAATAATTCTCTTTATTTACAATCATCTGTGCTGTCCCTCAGGTAGATGGGAAGGAAATCATCTTACAGGCAAATCTGCTAAAAGCAGTGATGTAAAACTTTTAAAAGTTTTTATAATATTAGGCACTCTTTCATAAGTGAATATTAATTCACTGATAAATATATTAGTATTTTTATATTAAAAGAGTATTTGGAAAACATTTGTACCAAAAAGGTTTATTTTTGGAAAGAAAAGCCTTTAAGTCTAGAAATGTATGTTATCATAATATTATCTGGCAGGAAATTAACATCCTGCTTGGCTTCGTGATATCAATCTTTTCAATGCCAATTTGTAATTACATAATTGATGGCATACAAGCAACTTTATGAAGGTGTTAATGATGCATAGCAGACCAAATAAGCTACTCCCATATGTCAGAAAACATTTATAATAACTTCCTCATACAAATATTCACTCCTATGACTAATTCTTTTAGGCCTCTTCTACAGGGAAAGGGGAAGCAGATACATGTTGATATGAAAACAGTGCTTCCATCATCATTCACAGTGATTTATGATTACGATCTAAAATCATAACTTTATGTCTTGGGCTTTATGCTTGACTTTTGATGCATTCATCCCGATGCCAAATAAAGAGTCATGTGCCTAAGCATCATCACCCTGCCTTTGGAAAAAGGATTAACTTCTCTCATGACATTCCGAAAACTGCGCTCAGCAACCTGTTTAGCTTGAACAATTTTCAGAAGTCAGTGCTGATTCAGTGTTCAGATTTAACATACAGTGCAATATGATATTGCTGAATAAAGAAAATTTTATAAAGAAATTGATTTACATGCTTATCAATTACCTCCAATCCTATCTCCTTAAGTTAGACAAAATAAATAATTTAGAAATTTCTGTGATCTATGACAAGGAAGCTCAAAGATTTTTTTTTTTTTTTTTTTTTTTCTCCCTTGCAGGATAACTGGAGTTGAATGGGAAGCATTCTTGTTCTACATATACAGATTTCATTATAATAGCTTGAGTGTATTATATATTTATATAGAATCCATTTGTCACCAGAATTAATAGCCCGTCTGACTTTTATCTAGATAAATGCTTGCATGTAAAGTGGTCACTATAGAATAAGGCTTCTGGAAGTAAGTGGAAGTTGAGAAGTACCATTTTGGGACTACTGGATTTGAATTAAATTATATCATATTTAAAACCTAGTACTGCATTCACCAAATCTGGTATCATAATGAGCTAATTCTTCCATTAAAATTTGTAGTTTCATCATGCAGATAGGGAATAAAGGATAATGTTCTTCGAAAGAAATGATGTTTCTAAACTCCAGTACCCAAAAGAAAAGAAACACCTTTCTCATGCAGAGGTTGATTCAGTAGGATACTCACTTGAGGTTCAGTAAACTCCCTTCCACAGCAATGCAGGTCCAACAATGGGAAACCATGGCCAAAGAATATAGCATGCAATGGTTTGAATCACTATCTCAAAGCATATGTCATCCTAGTCTTTTGATTATGTGCTGACTTGCAAGGGAGGAAATCAGCAGAGTGCTATTCCTTCCTTACACCTAACTTTCCAGTTTCTTCTTTCTCTGTAGGTTTCTGTCTATGGGCCCTTGAAAAAAAAAAGAAAAAGAGAATACAGCCAACTAGTGTGAGGAATTATACGAAGAGAAGTGTTACTGTAGACTTGACTGCTCTTGTACTTTTCTGCTGAGCTTCTGACCCTGTTCTTTATAGGTAACTGAGATGAACCTTTGGTCTGTCGCAGAACACTCACATTCTTGGTCTTAGATTAAATTTTTAAATATCAGAGCCAAATGTAGATTTATATGTAACTTGAGTTAAATTTGTAAATACATTTAAGTAAAATAAATTTTAAAAAGTAAATTTTTAATTTACTTGAAATGTACAATCTGTTCAAAATGACAATGTAATAATGACCTGTAGATCAGAATTACAAAATCATGATATTTGGAAAGGAACTCTGGCAACTGTCTAATCAAATTGTCTTGATCACAGTAGGATCAGCTAAATCAGGTTGACCAAGACCACAGTTAGTTTTTCAATATTACCAAAAATGGTGACTCTACAGCCTCTCTGGATAACCTGTTTCAGTGTTTGACCACCCTCACAATAATTTGTTATGCTTCTGTTATAGTGGAATTTCTTGTATTTCAGTTCTGTCCATTGCCTCTTTTGCTGTCACAGGGTACCACAAAGGAAACACTGTCTTCTTTATTCATTACTATCAGAGGCTGGTCAGGTAAGGCAGATGTCCCACACCACTGTGTAGTGTCCCACTCCACACTACACAGTGGCCCAAACCCTGTTACTTTGTTTCAGGTGCTTCAGTATAAGAAGCCTATAAAATGACAAGAGTGTGTCCAGAGGAGGGAGACAAGATGGTGAAACCTCTTGAAGGCAAGACTTATAATGTGTGGCCGAAGCAATTTTTGTAGTTCAGTCTGGACAGGAGAAGGCTGAGGTATGACCTCATCACAGTCAACAATTTCTTCAAGGGTGTAAGCAGATAGGACATGAGTGAATGGAATGAAGCTGCATTAGGGAATGCTCAGATTGGACATTTAGAAAAAGTTCTTCATAGAGAGTCACTGGTCACTCAAGCATTTCTCCATCCTTTGAGGTCCCTCTGGATGATAACATATCTGTATGGTTTATCACCAGCTCCTCCTAGTTTTGTGTCATTTGCTGAGGATCATTTGAATTCTGCTCCATTTTCCAGTTCTGTAATGTGGGTACTGAACAGTATTAGACCCAGTATAGACACTTGGGGTACTCCTCTAATGACTGGACTCTACTGGACTGAATTCCAACAGGCCTGCAGGTGTGCGCTGATCAAAAATATTTGAACCTTGCATTTCAGCCAGTTTTCAGTCCACCTCTATGTCTATATATCTACTTCATATTGCCTCAGTTTGTCTGTGAAGGCTTCATGGAAAACAAAATTAAAACACTTTCCAAATTCAAAATAAACAACACCCATTCCCCTCCCTTTGCCCATTAAGCTAGTAATTTCATTGTAAGAGGCGACCAGGCTGTTTAAGCATCATTTTCATTTCATAAATCCATAGTCACTACATTTAATCGCCTTGTTCTTCACATGTTTGGAAATCCCTTTGAAGAGGATTTGCTCCATGACCTTCCCAGGGATCGAGGACAGGCTGACCGACCTGTAGTGTCTCAAATCTAAATATTTGCACAAAACACAATAATTTTATTTGAAACCAAAACATCTAGACATTGCCTGCTCTGACAGAGTAGACAGTCATAAAGAGAAGATTGATGAAATGAGCATTTGAGAAACAAGACACAAAATTGACAAACATGAATTAGATATTGTAAATTATCTTTGTGAATCTAAAAATGGTGAGAAAGATGTCTCATTGCTTGAGTTGCTAAATGTTAATGTTTTCTCAGGAGAGAATGACCTTTTTTTATTCTCATTAGCATTTAAACAGAAAGAAGGGTATAAAGTTCCGTGGCTACAGAAGTAGAGAGGGTTTGGTTTTCAGAAGCAAGCCATAACGCTTCTCCAGATTTAAACAGAAGCTGAAGTGAGACTCTATTTTGGACTGAAATGTACCTAAATAAGTGGAAGTATGTACTTAAGCTGACTTGCTTCATTGAGTTGCAGCTTGAATAAATACTAGAGATTGACTTAATATTATTGATATTTTTTTAAATTCTTCTCTTATGTGTGAGGGATAAAATTAAAGGGATTAGAGGTTCATTTACAATAAGAAAGTTTTTCACTGTCATACTTTACTGTAGAGTATAAAATTAGTCTTGATGCAATTAGGATTTTTTTTTTTTCCTTCTGGAACAAGTAAGTAATTGTTTAATGATTCCAGAAGGAACGGAGTTGCGTAATGCCCGGCTTATTACATATTGGAGTTTCTATATGTGTGGTGGACATTTACATATAATCAATGTTTCTTATTTGGGTGGAGTTTCTGGTGTTTAATGGCAAAGTTCAACAACAGAATCTTCTTGAAATCCAGTTAGTCATTGGTGTTTGCACTGTCATATCGTACCACCTTTTACATTCTCTCTCCAATTTCATTAACAGCATGCATTTGAATTCAAACTGATCATATTGGCCCCTGAGAGATGCTTTAAAAAATAAATTATATGCTTTATATAGATAATTTTGTGAATTCTTTCACTCTGCTAAGTGAAACAATACTAGGCCTGATTAAAAGGACAGAATGGAAAAGAGTGGCTCAAGAAAGAAAGAAGAAAGGGACATTACTAGTGGTCAATCCCAAATAATATCAATTGCGGCCAAATCCTGGGATTTGATGATTTACAATGTAATTTTTTTCACAGTCTGCATGCTCATAAAAATTTCTCACATTCCTATTGTCATAAAACACATCAGTACTTATCGATCTGTATTAATAAGGATTATTTGAAAATTGATGTCTAAACTAACTTTAATATGTATGAATTAAGCTAAACAAATAATTATATTTGAAAATATATATTGATACTTGAATCTTTGTTTATACAACACTATAGGCACACAAGCACTCAATTTCTCTTAAAACTTTTATCATCAAACTGACCTTAGATCAAATATGAGTGGCCGACTGTCATTTTCCTACTTGTTCTGCTATCATATATATTATGAATTCTATTGGATACCCTTTCAAATAAAATATAGCAAAATATATATCAAAGCAGAAGATAAATGATGTAAGAATTATACTAACTAATCCATACTAATAAATCCTTGTCTCTTGTCTCCTTTTAAGGCTCTAGAATACATTGTGCGAACAAGGTAAAGTTTTTAAAAATGATGCAGCAATCTCTTAAAGAAATGAAATATGAAGATACTAAATTAGCTTTTTCAATCACTGATTGTCCTAATAACTTTAGCTAGAGAGATAGCAATGGCAGGTACACAAACCAGAAGAGTAATGTCAAGAAAGGATTTAATTTAACACTGAGGAAAAACATGTTGTGAATGAATTTTGAAGATTGAGTGGAGGAAGGGATGTTAAGTGTTTTGTTTAATGCATAGTTAAGTCAGAATTTGCCAGTTTCAGCAAATTCTGAATACTCTTGTGTTTGCATCTCTTCAGCATGGTAATCTTATGAGTGTATAATCAGCAAGTTGTTATTTGGTATGAGCATCATGTGGTTATACTGAAAGAGCTATTTTGTGGGAAAGAAAGCACATTTCACGTAACTGCAATTTCCCTCTATCAACAAAACCCACAATGCAGCTTTGTGCAGCAATAACAAGTACCAAACAGTGGGATCTTACAGTCTGTCAAATTGTTGTTAATTACAGAATGTTGTTAAAGGAAAACATACTATGCAGAGCAGAGTAAGCATAACAAAGGGACATTTATAGGCCAATACAGCTGTCATTGAAATAAGCAGGAATTTTGCTGTTAGCTTCAATCCAAGTAGAATCAGCTTTTTTAATTTAACTGTGAACATAAAGTGGCAAGTCTTTTGCAAGCCATCTCTCTCTCTGTCAACTGAAATAATATGATTCTATATTAAGGCATAGAAAATTTCTAAGCATGTGATGAATGCATGCCTTTTAGTGAAAGCACAAGAATGTTCTAGGCATTCTTTCTGACTGCCTAAAGATATTCTTCTCCAAATTGGTGGCCGCTTGTCCCAGACTGGTCCTGTCATAAGGATGAGATCTCAGTCTAGGTTACCAGAAGACCTAACAGTTTGTGGTAATTGTTGAGTATACCATTTGATGTGAAAACACTGCTCTCAGAAAAGCTGTGTTCAGCACCTGCTAACTTATACAGAGATACCAGATATAGAGAAGATTTAGGAATAAGAATAGTAAAAAAATACATAAATGTCTCATTGCAGCATTTGTATAATATCGCAACAAAATGATAGGTGTTAATTTATACCTGAAAACTTCATTCCATTCTCAGCAGTCAGCCAGCAGTTTCTCTCTCAAGTTGTTCATCCTCCAGCTGAAACTGTTCACCATGTTGCAGAGAACTACTTGTTTTGGTTACAATGCTTATTTAGGCTCATGTTTTATTGACTGTATTATATAATGCAAATGGAATATCAATAGTTACCTTTCAAGGCATCATAACTGTCCTTGACGTTTCAAAATAGAAATTGAGACACGTTTTTCTCTCTTGTTTACCTGCTAACTTATTCAATGACTCTAAATGTTGACCTTCCTCATAGTGGAGGCTGCTGACAGAGTATTCCTAAACTTATTTTGGAATAGTTATCTCAGAAGATTAAAGAGGAACCCTGAAATGCCAGTTATTTTTCCTTTGTTTATGTCATCTATCACCAAAGTAACCAAATTGTAGTAATAAATTTATGTCATAACATTTTACAAACCACACATTTAGAAGCATTTCAGTATCCTGAAATAATTATTTTTTGTTCCTTTCTTCTTCAGTGGCATGAATTATAATATGAACCATTTTATAGTTCTCTGATTCTGTGATAGAAATTTAAAACAGTATATAAAAAAATATTTCTGCCAATCTGCACTTCAGTGTATCTTTATTTCTGTAAGGACCCCACATTACATAGTAAGGGAGCAAGTAACTTGTTAAGTATGTATGGTAAAATTTTTCTTTTCTTTGAGATATTTTAGAATTAGAACTGCTTATTAACAATGAAGATTTATTACAGACAATAATTAATAATTTGTTTAATTAATAGAAAGTAAATTTAAAGGATTATTTTGTTAATAGAATTTTATTCAAATTGTACTTTGAAGAGATAACCTAATCCTGGCGCTAAGATCATGATTACATAAATAGGTATTAATGTAAGCAAAAAAATCTTGCTGGGTAACGTGCTGCTTTGGATCATAATAAAATGAAAAGAGAAACATTTTCCTTCATTTTACTGGAGAGCACCATTACCTCTTTAATTCCTACATCAGATTAGAAATAATAATTTTCATGAGAAAGAATATGTTCAAAAGAATTCATACACATGTTCTCATATGAAGGAAGGAGGGACTATAGTATATTATAAGTATATTGAACAAGATTGAAATAATTTCTCATAATTAGATACCAAATTTCTGAGTTTATTTATTAACAAGCCTTCATTAAAGTATGAAATAGAGCTGCCTATATGAGTATTGAGAAAACTAATTTCTTTTTTCAACCTAGAGTGACATATGCTTAAATTACACAATTATGTATTTTTTGGTGTTTTGTTTGCTCTGTTTTCTTATCTAGAACATGTTACTAAGATTAAAAATATATACTTTTATCTTTTTGAAATTTTGTTCTACTTTTCTGAGTGCTGACATCCTTCATCACATTCTAAGACAAACTAATTTCTAACTTATTCAGTTTAATTTTGCAATTGTTTCCACTGGAGAAGGCACCTTTCTCCAGACACCACATATTACTCCATGAATCCAACATGTAGATTTCCAGAAACCTCTGACATAAGTCTGGCTGAAGTTGCTGCATGAAATATTGCTGCCTATTTGGCAGCAATACCTGTGAAAATATCAAATGAGCTTCTGTAAGCAGAAAGACAGAAATAATAGAAAAATGGCTAAATGTCAAGAGAACAACCAGAAGATTGTGAGCACTGGGAACATTAAATGCACCCTGGACAGTGAACAAATAAGCAAATGATAGATACAGAATTGTGCCTGGAAGTACTGTACCAAAGTACCTTGAGAAATGTTTTTGGAAGAGGCTTGGGAAAAAATAAGGAGCATTATTTCCTCTCACAGTGAAAGTGTGTGTGTGTGTGCGCACGAGAAATAATGCTTCAGATTTTACACATGGAGATAGAGTTTTAATGTAAATATCTCTTTTATTATGCAATGTTACCACCAGTCAAACATGTTGGTATAATCCTTTCAGTTTTGAGAAAGATCAAAATACAGTTGTCCCCAGGTTTATAAAGGTTTAACAGAACATGATTAACGTCTGTATAGCTAATACTGTAATCAAGCGAGTTCTCTATTGACCAGCAGTTTCTTAGATTAAATGCTCAGTCTACCTTTAAAGGATTTGGGCTCACGTGACTCCTTTATTACTCATCCTGCCTTACTAAATTTTAAGTGGATTCAAAGATCATAACTGTTTGCACAGATGCATAATTATGCTGCTTTGACTGTCTAATTGCTTATATCAGAAGTTCAGTAGGAAGCTTTTAAGTATGAGCATGGGGATGATCATATGGTCCAACCTTCCTGAAAGGCCTCTTAAGAGGAAGTTGACTGTCATCTGGTTTAAACAGTAACCAGGCACATAGAAAAAAACTTTTGAACCAAAGGAGTCAGCCCAAAAAAGGAAGCATAAAAGAAGTAAAGAAATGAATACTGTGAGACCTCAGAGTGAGAACAGTCAACCCCTAGTTTGTCACTGTTAACAGTCACCCTACAAGCATTGCAGCCTGTCTGTGGGCTGATGGTGCAGCCCCTCTCTGAGGCACTGGGAGCAGCCTGCTTGCAGCTAAAGCAGAGGGTGATCAGCAAGCGGGGATCCTCATCTCAGTGTGCCCAGGGGACTTGTGGAGTCCTCCCTTTCTGGTGAGTAAATGGCAGCAAGCAGCAGGGAAACACACAGAGCAGGATCACCCCCATCTATCAAGGAGGGGTGTGTGCTTGGGGAATCTGCCCTATACCCCAGCAAACAGGGCATGCCGGAAGACGAAATGTAGCTTAATCAATATCACAGAATCATAGAATGTCTTGGATTGGAATAGACCCTAAAGATCACCTAGCTTCAACCACACTGCCATGTGCAGGGACACCTTCCACTAAACAAGGTACCTCAAAGCCACAACCAACCTGGCCTTGGGCCCTTGCAGGATGGGGCATCTACAACTTCCTCGGTCACCCTGTTCCAGTCCTTCACCACCCTTACAGTAAATGACTTTGCGAGGGATTAGAACTGTGTGGGGTTAGATATTCAAATATGCTTAAAATCTGTAGCTGTATTAATATTTTGTAAGTTTCTAAATAAGACTGTCACCCTGAATTTCTACAGCCTTCTGAGAATTTTTAAAGCCTTCTGAGAATCTCTGGAGTTTTCTAACTTTTCTAAAACTTTTTAAAAGTTTACGTGTGAAAGTAGAGTCTTTCAAGGACTTTGTAGGGAAAACAATCTTTGTTTACATTCCTCTCTCAAGGAGAGACCTTTGATGGACTTTTGTCTCTGCCAGTGTGGAGAGGTGCCAACTTCTCCCTCCAATCCAGAGACAATCCCTGGAAAACTATAAAAACCCTAGTTGTAAATAAACTTTCTCTTTCCTGCCTCTGGAGCTCACTTTGTGTGCTGTGCCTTCATTCCGTGTCCTGTTGCGACATAAGACTGTCTATCTATTGAATTATTTATACTCCTGCATGTATAGTTCAATGATTGCCAGTCAATTATGTGTTGTTAATAAATCAACAAACCACTTCTGTCCTGAACTGAGCAGGTTTTTCTCTGATAACTGACAAGCTCTTACATTCTAACCACCAAATGTGATCATTACAGCCAATAGCTGGGTACTCTAGTGCACATTCTGACAGCTAAAGCAACACCTATTTCATGAATTTATGTTTATGTGTGCAAGCTTTCATAAGTTTTCCTCAATAGAGGTTCAATAACCAAAAGGGAGGCTTAGGGTACTACACCTGAAATTTAGGCCTGAATTCCCAAGGGCTATATTCTAACCCCTAGCAAACCTCAATACAACTCTAACACTGAGAGAAGGAAACACTATCACTTTGGTGAAACATTATAAACAGAAAGAGATACTGAATTGAAAGCTAAGTAATGATCATCATTAAGAAACTTCAAACCCTGCAAGAAAAATCAAACAAATCCAGAAGACTTAAATATTTCTTCAGCTGTGAAACATCCACTGGCAACCTAAACAATATTCACATTTCCTATTGAAATTTTCACAGAACAATATTTTGAGGAACAAATGGAACTGGATGTAGCAGCGTGTTAAAAAGTTAAGTTGGGTTTTTGAAGAAGTTTCTGTATTGTAATCATAATTTGTCTGTACCCCAGTTGGTCTTTCCCTGTTCCCCCCTATTGTTGTAACTTGGTTGGTTGGCTCCCCCCTTTCCCGCCCTATCAATCTTTTGTTAACCCTTCCCCTAGTCCTGTCAATCACTCCCCAGACGGTCCCTGCCTTCTAGAAAGTTCCAGGCAGGGCGTCAAGTGATTGGCTGGACCTCCCCGACCACTCCCCTGTTGTGCTCCTATTGGGCCTTGTCGTAACAGGCAGGGCTCTCCCCGCCCTCATGCTCTACCCTGGTTGGCTGGTGACTGGCCGCTCCCCGAGTGCCCGCCCCTGTATAAAAGGCGGCGCACGCAGGGGCAGTTGGCTCAGTCTCGAGCAGCTCCCTTACCTCAATAAACCCGTCTCTTCCCAACCGCTTGAGGCTGTGCCCCTTCCTTCGCGATAGAGACATAGTTCGCAGGACCGAAGCCTCTAGGTCTCAGGCCCGCCACTGTCGCAGATCGCAAAAGGAGGCTCCGGGTTCCAGGACGGCCCGGAAGCCATCCCGGCTGCAATAAGTGGCGTCCAACGTGCCCGTGACGATCCTCACGCGTCCCTGTGCTTGTTCGGCTGAGAGACCAGACCTTTGGATCTATTCTGCGTTCGTGAGAGTGCACCGGAGTTCCGGATTTCGCTGAGGGCCAACGGGAGTCCCTGATCGCGTTTGCACATCTCACAGCCGGTCGCTGCACCTCCAAGGGGGGAGAGTGCTCCCGGCGCCGCAAGGAACAGTTGGATCACCCAGCGACTCCTTGCCGTCTCTGACGTCTTGCCTTCACTTCCAGTCACTTCCATACAGGACAAGGTAAGCACGCTTGTTTTGTGCTTTTGGTGGTTGTGTTGCACAGGCTTAGTGTGCCTCTGCACCTTCCTTTTTGGGCTCCCCCAGGGGAGTATTGACTGCGCAGTCGGAAGGCTCTGCACTTCGCATCCTTCGGCACCGTCCTGTCTTTTCAGTTATTTCCTTTCCTTCTTTTCTGTTGAGCCCTGAGCACGTTGCCAGGTTTGCAGCATTGACGGGGGTCTGCTGCGTCTTCTTATTTATTTTAAAACAAGGGGGAGCTGTGGCTCCGTGAGCTTGGTGTGCTCACAGCGTGTAGTGTGCCGCGGTTTTGTGTGTGCGGTTTTGCCGGTGGCACTGAATTTTACTTTCTCTTTTGCTTTGGAAGTGAAGCGTGAGGTGGTGAACAACTGTTGTGTGGACAATGGGTGCGAGGTTGTCCGTTCACCAGAAGGAAGTGTACTATAGTTTGTGTCGTTTGTTAATGTTAGCTAATGTTCCATTTGTTAAAACTGAGTTAAAGAGTTTCGTTAAGTGCCTCTTCCTACATTTCCCTCAAATATCCCTCGATGAAGTTCGACAAGCTGAGTTTTGGAGTGCCGTCGATCTCAAATTTCTAGAATTGGCTAATTCGGGGGATAAGAACATCACGAAATTATATATTTGGCCAAGGCGGCTACGAGCCGCAACACTACTAACTGAACGGGAAATGAAGAAAGAGACACGATCACGTCAATCCCCAGTTCACCGTCCCTCTTTTCCTTCCCCTTCCACCCCGAAGGCAGGCATCCTCAGGAGGATGGCGGAGAATTCCAACTCCGCAAGTCCTGGTCCCCTCAGGATTCCCCGATCCCCTCGCCTGAACAGTCTAGGCCAGACTGCTCAGGATCTCCGCGGAGTCCCTGGCCAGGTCTCCCGGAGCTCTTCCCTTACCCAATTTCCCTTACGTTCAAAGCCAAAAGTTCGGTTTAGTTTTGCTGAGGGCGAGGAGCCACAAAATGGCGCCTCATCCCTGAGGGCTCAAGATGGCGCCCGTTGTGAGGCGCGGCAGCCATCTTGGGATCCTCTTCCCGCCAACCCTTTTCCCGCCCAAACTTGTTTACCCGTTAAACCTTCTTCCCGCCTAAACCCTTTCCGTCCCTCCTCCTCCAACCCTTTTCTTTCCACGCCTACCAACCAAACCCCTCCCCTGAAGGAAACTCCGCCTTCAAGTCGCTCCTCCCTCAAATCCCCACGCCCACAAGCCGTCACCACCCATGACTCCTCCCAAGACCAAAGATCCGCCCCCAAGTCATCATCTTCCGGTTCCCACGGTCCTGGTTCCGGTTCCCACGCTTGGGAATCGGATTCCGAGGCCTCGGATCCGGAAGACCAGGCCCAAGCCTGTGCTCCATCCCTGGCCCCAGTGGTTTACAAACAGGGTAGGGGTGGGCATATGGTGACGGACTGGCGGCCAATCTCCCAAACAACCATAAAGGATCTGAGCAAGGCCCTCCGGGAGTGCGGACGGGATAGTCCGTACTTTCGGGGACAGCTTGAGGCCTCACTAGCGGGATCAGTGGTCGTCCCAGCCGACCTAAAACAGTTGTTCCGCTGCCTCCTAAACCGTACGGAGTACAAGTTATGGGAGGCAAGTTGGAAATCACTGTTAAGGGACGCCCTGCCCAGCTTGTTACGGGATCCTGGGACCCAGGTGGATGTCCGGGGTAACCCCCTGACCCTGGAACATCTATCTGGGGAAGGCGCCTGGTCCTTGGGTCCCATTCAGGCGGCGGACATTCCCCCTCTAGTACTGGAACCGATAAAAAAGCTAGCAGAGAAGGCATTTTTAAGTTTATTACCTGAAGAACCAGTACCTCCTTATAACACTATTTATCAAGGTATTAATGAACCATATGTACAGTTTATTGAAAGAGTAACACGAGCTATCGAGTTGCAGGTGGTCGACGATCAAGTACGCGAGGAAGTACTGCGTCAAGTGGCCCTGGCAAACGCTAATGAATTATGCAAAGCCGCCATCTTGACGCTGCCAGTCGACCCCCGGCCCACTCTAACGGAAATGCTCAGAGTTGTAGAAATAAAGGTTCCGATGATGGGCCGCTCGCATATGCTCGAAGATTCAAAGTCTATAAGAGAGGAACCGAAGAGACAACCATCTGTTAGAGCGATGACCGTTCCAGACCAGGGTGGTCAGCCCCGAACACCGACGCTGCAAAGAAGACAGTCGGACAGCCATCAATACCCGTGCGCCCTGTGCGGGCGGAAAGGACACTGGATAAGGAACTGTCCAGAGCGGGCTGATTGGGACAGATTCAGACAGCTGAAAAGGGAGGGGGAACAGGGTGGGGGAAGTGGGGACAAACAACAAAAACAAAAAAACTAGATGGAGAGCGCGGAGTCACCCGGCGCGCGGACTCCAACGGGGTGACTCAAACAGAGGGCGACAGCGCGCGCAGTAACATCTTCTCTAATTATTTCCACAGGATGGCCGTTTCCGGGAGAACCCAGGGAGACCCATCGTGCAGAGACCTTCAGGCTTCCAAAGGAAGCCCATGCTCGAACGTGACACTTCCCAACTCTGGACCTGCCAAGAGTGGGCTGGATCACAGGGACCAAGCTACCGGAACCTGTAAGACCAGCCCGCTCTACGAGCCTTTTTATCTAACACTGACACAAGCAGTACACATAAATGATGAGGACTGGAAAATGATAACAGTAGATAACACCGACACGGGCACCTGGAACCGAATTGCCACAGACTTTATAGTAGTGGGAGATTGCAAGCGCACGCCTCCCGAGATTGAGGTAGCTCCTGGTGTTCTTTCATCCAAGCCAGAGCACTTCAGTCTTTGGGTGCGTTGTGCTTGCCCGCCTACTTTCTTGCCTAAAGGGCAAGTGGTAGCTCAGGTCATTCCACTTCCGCACAACGGAGAAATTAACATCAGTGCCACTCATTACATCACTCCCAGAAGACCGAAGATGGAATGCAAGGTAAGAGTAGGCGGAGACACTATCGGCATCTCAGGACTTTTAGACACCGGGGCGGATGTGACGATCATTCCTGAGAGGGAATGGCC
>VYXD01001995.1:283880-334566 GCA_013397195.1 Hylia prasina | reverse complement strand
TCGT
Organism: Hylia prasina; assembly: GCA_013397195.1. NCBI lineage: Eukaryota > Metazoa > Chordata > Aves > Passeriformes > Sylviidae > Hylia > Hylia prasina. The sequence goes on along the minus strand of VYXD01001995.1, from coordinate 334,562 downwards.
GCCCCAGGTCATCATTCATCATTATATGGATGATGTCCTCGTGGCTGCTCCCACTGAGAACCTCCTTGCCCACGTGCTGACCCTGACAACAAATGCGTTGGTTGCTGCAGGGTTTGAGCTGCAACACTCAAAAATCCAAAGAATGCCGCCCTGGAGATACCTAGGCCTCGAAATTTCAAAGCGGACAATTGTACCGCAAAAATTGGCTATTAACACCCGAATTCGGACGTTAGCAGATGCCCATCGACTGTGTGGGGCATTGACCTGGGTAAGGCCCTGGCTGGGTCTGACTACTGAGGACCTGGCCCCCCTTTTCAATTTATTGAAAGGGGGAGAAGAGCTTAGTTCTCCTAGGGTCCTTACCCCAGAGGCAGAAAGGGTGCTCGAAAAGGTCCAGACGATGCTTTCCCAACGTCAGGCACATAGGTGTCATCCAAGTTTGCCATTTCAGTTTATAATATTAGGGAATCTGCCACATTTACACGGACTGATCTATCAATGGGACGACAAAACACCCAAAGGCTTAAAGAAGGGTCAGGCCAAGAATGATCCCCTCATTATCATTGAGTGGGTCTTCTTGAGCCATCAAAGACCCAAGAGACTGACGAGGCCTCAAGAACTTATGGCAGAACTCATTAGGAAGGCCAGAGCCCGAATTCGGGATCTGGCGGGAGTGGACTTCACGTGCATAAACGTAGCGATTAGGACTACCATGGGCCAAATTACAAAGGCTATGCTGGAACACCTCCTCAGAGAAAATGAGGACCTACAATTTGCCCTAGACTCTTACTCAGGCCAAATTTCACTGATTCGGCCTGCCCATAAAATCTTAAATCAGGACGCTCAATTTGTTCTAAATTTAGACAGTGTTCAGAGTAAGAAACCACTCAAGGCTCTAACCATTTTCACAGACGCGTCCGGGAGATCCAGAAAGTCGGTTATGACTTGGAAAGATCCCAAAACTCAGCGGTGGGAGAGCAATATTGAAGAAATTGAGGGATCCCCTCAAATTGTTGAGTTGGCCGCTGTCGTTAGAGCTTTTGAAAGGTTTCCAGGTCCATTTAATTTGGTAACAGATTCGGCTTATGTCGCCGGAGTAGTGTCTAGAGCTGAAAATGCTGTACTGCAGGAGGTTTCCAACAAAGCACTCTACAGGTTGATCTCAAGCCTGATAGAGCTAATCTCCCACCGGGACCAACCATTCTACGTAATGCACACGAGGTCGCACACAGAGCTCCCTGGGCCCATCGCGGAGGGAAACAACAGAGCAGACCAACTAGCAGCTCCCGCCGCGATCGCCCCAGTTCCTGAAGTGTTTGAACAGGCCAAACTCAGTCACAGTCTATTCCATCAGAATGTCCCAGGTCTGGTCCGCAGATTCCATCTCACGCGAGACCATGCCAAAGCCATCGTCAGCACATGCCCGCAGTGTCAGAAGCAAGCCCTCCCTACGATCTCAATGGGTGTGAACCCTAGAGGGCTCACTAGCAATGAAATCTGGCAGACAGATGTTACGCACATCCAGGAGTTTGGCAAGCTGAAATATGTACATGTGTCTGTCGACACCTTTTCAGGAGCCATGTATGCCTCTGCCCACACAGGTGAGGCCACACGTGACATCATTAAACATCTACTGATGGCCTTTTCGGTTTTGGGCATCCCAAAAGAAATAAAAACAGACAATGGCCCAGGTTACATCTCCAGGGAGTTTAGCAGCTTCCTGCAGCAATGGGGGGTGGGCCACAGGACCGGCGTTCCCCATTCCCCCACAGGCCAGGCGGTGGTAGAAAGGACCCATCGAGACCTCAAACGGGTCCTGAACCAACAGCAACGAGTCCTCAAAGTCGAGACACCGGCAATTCGGTTAGCCAGGGCGCTGTTCACGATCAACTTCCTCAATTGCACACTTGACAATCTTAATCCACCAATCATAAGACATTTTAATGAGAATGGCTCGTTGGAATTAAAAAAGAAACCACCAGTGTTAGTCAGAAGTCCAGAGTCTGGGCAAGTGGAAGGCCCATTTGAGCTGGTTACCCAGGGACGTGGATACGCCTGCGTATCCACCCCTGAAGGCCTCCGATGGACTCCCTCTAAATGGGTAAAGCCCTACGTGAAAAGAGTAAAGTGGGCAAAACATCTCCCTAAGAGAGCCCCCAAGGTGAAAACCGCCCGGGAAGCATACATGGCCACCGCTGCATGGAAATCAAGAGAAAAAAGCGCGGCAGAATACCTCTTCCCATTTCTGTTCCGGTGAAAGCCAACTGATGTATATAATCTGTTAACATCTCCCATTTTCTCTTTGTTTTATTTAGTTGGTGCGTGTGTGCCCGCAAAGATGACCCCGACGGCGCTGTTAGTGGTGCTGCTGGCCAGTCTCTGCCTTCCTGCTCAAGCCTGGATCGTGCCTCAGCCAAAGGCAACATCTCGGGCTGAGGACGTCCATAAGGCGATTAAGAGCATCAGGACAATGATCACCAACATGCAAAATAAGGCAGAAGACTGGCTCACGAACACTTTTAAAAACTGGGGGTTGTCAGCTTGGGCAGTTTCCATCGTAAAACCGTTTTTGGTCCTTTTCATTATTATTGTTATAATTACTATAGGTTTGATAATTTTGAAGAAAATGTTAATAAATTTGGTTCACAGTACGACTGCAGCCACAGCGGCTGTAGCGTACGCTTCTCTCCCAACCGCTCCATTAGGTGAAGAAGAGCTTCGCTTCTATGGGGACCCTCCCCCATATGAGGACGAAGAAGAATATGAAGAAGAACAAATATATGAAGAAGAAGTTTAATTAGGCTCTTTCAATAAAATTTATTTAGTTCATTCGTTTATAAAATAAAAAACGGGTGGATGTAGCAGCGTGTTAAAAAGTTAAGTTGGGTTTTTGAAGAAGTTTCTGTATTGTAATCATAATTTGTCTGTACCCCAGTTGGTCTTTCCCTGTTCCCCCCTATTGTTGTAACTTGGTTGGTTGGCTCCCCCCTTTCCCGCCCTATCAATCTTTTGTTAACCCTTCCCCTAGTCCTGTCAATCACTCCCCAGACGGTCCCTGCCTTCTAGAAAGTTCCAGGCAGGGCGTCGAGTGATTGGCTGGACCTCCCCGACCACTCCCCTGTTGTGCTCCTATTGGGCCTTGTCGTAACAGGCAGGGCTCTCCCCGCCCTCATGCTCTACCCTGGTTGGCTGGTGACTGGCCGCTCCCCGAGTGCCCGCCCCTGTATAAAAGGCGGCGCACGCAGGGGCAGTTGGCTCAGTCTCGAGCAGCTCCCTTACCTCAATAAACCCGTCTCTTCCCAACCGCTTGAGGCTGTGCCCCTTCCTTCGCGATAGAGACATAGTTCGCAGGACCGAAGCCTCTAGGTCTCAGGCCCGCCACTGTCGCAGATCGCAAAAGGAGGCTCCGGGTTCCAGGACGGCCCGGAAGCCATCCCGGCTGCAATAACTGGAGACTCACTTCCCTTCTTCATGATGTTATCCAGCAGCAGCACTTTCTTGTTTTAAGGTTTTGAGAATGATTGGAACAGCGTGTAAAAAAGAGAAACAATGACCACACCAGAATACTCAGTTCAGTCTTCATGGCTTCACTGCAGTTAGTAAAAGGGTTAATTAATAATAATTTAATAATAATATTTTAATCTCCTTTCACTAAATCTCATAATTCTTTCTGGAGTTTATTAGAGTTTGTTTTCTGGAGAAAATTGATAATTACAGAACATCTGACAATCCAATATAAATTCATTCTATTAATAGTTTTGCTGCGTATGTATCTTGCTATCAGAAACAAGAAACTGCTACGGAAAATACATGAAAGCCTGTAGAGGGCCTGACAGAGATACATTCAGATGATGACAGCAGGTGACTTTTAAATGGATCCTTCTGCTTCTGACCTGGGTTCTTTGCCTCTCCTTAGGTAATGACTCATTTCAGGGTTTTTTCAAATGAGACAATATGGGCTATTCACTTAAAAACGGGACTTGATCCTTATGCGTCCCTTCCAACTCAGAGTATTCTGAGTTGTGAAATGAAAAAAAAAACAAAAAACAAAAACTCCTTAATTTCAGCTATGACACTATACAATTTCCTTAACTTGACAAACAGCGAAGTTTTAAATGTGTTCATAAGAAAGAAGTTGCTATATACATCAAGTATAGGCCTCATACTCATTGTCCATACAACTTTTGAAAAAATCTGATTCAGTGTTTGAAGGCCTTTTTTCTATTTGTTAACAGAGATATATTTTATTCTCCTTAGTTCTTTCTGGACCTAAATGAAATTAGATAACCAAATTTAAAACACATGTCCACTATTACTGTAATTTTTCTCAGTACCTTCCAGTTCCAGTTCTCATTGTGCCTGGTTACATTTTTCTTTAGCAAAATACTTTTACAGTTATAGATATTGATATAATACAAAGTGTGTGTGTATATATATATAGTAACTATATCTTCAGTTTTATCATATTAGTATGGATAAGTGAAACATTATGAAGATAATAAGCATCATGATATAAACATGGAGCTCCTGAAGCACGTCCAGCAGAGGATCACAAAGATGATTAAGGGACTGGAGTGTCTCATAAGAGGAAACTGTGAGAGATCTGGGTCTGCCTGAAACAAAAATGGTTGAGATGATAGTCATACCTTCCACCCTTAATCTCCTAATTCTGTGATTCTGTGAAAATGACAATCTCCTGTATTCATTTGAAAGCAGGTTACGTCATATTAATTTAGTAAAAACCAGTTGAAAAAACCCAGTTCTCTCAGGCTTTCCTCACATGCTAGGCTGCCCAGTCCTTTGATCATTTTTGTAGCCCTCGTCTGGACCTTCAGCAGCCTGTCTACTTCTTCTTTGCATAGTGGGGACCAAAACTGAACACAGTATTCCAAATGTGGCCTGACAAGCACAAGTCAGGTAGAATAATGACTTTTTAATCTCTGCTGGTGATGTCCTTGATGAGGCAACCCAGAATCCCACTGGATTTCTTTTCTGCAGCAACACACGGTTCACACATAGTAAGTTTGTTGTCCACCAGGACTACCAGGTCCCTTTCCACAGAGATGCTCTCCACCTGGGTAAATCCCACCTGGATGATGTTTTCATATGTGCAAGACCTTACATTTGACCTTCTCAAACTTCACAAAGTTCTTGTTAGGCCACTCTTCCAGCCTATCCAGGTATTCCTGCAGCTGGGTGTCCCTTCTTCACTCCATTTGGTATCATTGAAAAACTTCATCAGGATCCACTTGATCCCATCTTCCAGACCTGTTATGAAGGTATCAAACAACGTTGGGCCCAGTATCGACCTCTGGGATCCCATTTGTGACAGGCTGCCCATTCGAAAAAGAGCTGTTTACCATTCCCTTCTGGGTTTGTCTGGTCAGTCTGCTCCTCACCCACTGGTATAAACTGCAATGCATCTATCGCTGTCACCACACCAGCAGAGAAGGTTACTTTGTCATAGAGGATGATCAAGTGTTTCAATCACAATTTGCCCTTGGTGAATCCATGCTGGTTTTTCCTGATCACTTGCTCCATCTGACTTATGATAGCCCCCCAGAGGATTCATTCTGTAACTTTCCCAGGAACAGAAATAAGACTGATGGGCCCAAAATTTCCTGGATCCTCATTTAAGCCCTTTTTGTAGACAGGGGTGATAGTAGTCTTCCTTCAGTCTTTTGGAACGTCCTCTGCTCCCCACAGCTTCTAAATTATTATGGAGAATAGCCTCAAAAGAATGCCAGCTAGATCTCAGCATTCTTGGATGGATGTTTTTAGGTCCCATTAATTTTTAGGGGTAAAGCTCCTGTGACAGCTCACACATCAACACTTCCTTCTTTGGCAGTGGTTCTGTGCTTGCATAAACCTGGATTTTTGTTGCCAAAGCTGGGAGCCCAGCAGTGCTGGTAAATGCAGGCATGAAGGAAGTATTGGGACCCTCTGCCTCTACAGTGGTGATGTGAGTAATTCACACCCTCTGTTTAACAGATAGGTTCCTACCAATATTTGATACAATATTTTTCTTATTGTGCATTGTGTTCTTTGTTTATTTTGTGGCTGTAGTGGAAGAATCGTCACATAAGTCAGTCTACTGACTCATTTGTCAGAATGCCAACAGTTAGACATTGGAGTGAGGACAGAAATATCTATGAGAATTGCAGGCATTAAAACAATAGAAATCACAGTTCTGTAGTGAACCAATTACAGTAAAGACTCTTGAGGTATTACCTGAGCTCAGAAAACACACAGTGAAGAAGTATTTAAAATACTCAGTATGAATATCAATTTCCTTAGGTACACACAAAACCAGTTCTCTAAATTTAATCTGATCATTCACATTCTGTATAGCAATAGTCATTTACTGGAACATAGGTGGACATAAGGCCAGCCTCTGCTCTCCAGTGTAAAAGGAAGACACTTTTCAAAAGGCCAAAATCCTGACGGAAGAGATTGTGATAGTAAGATACAAGACAGCTGATAGTAAAAATATTTGAAACACTGGTTTAAAATTTTCCAGCTTGTGACAAATTATGTCAAAATAGTATAATTGGTTGTTGAATTATGCAGCTGCATTTTATTACTATCACAGAAGTTTGTGGGATTTTTGCCCCACTTTATACACAACAAACAAATCACACTTTATCAGATTTACCATATACACTCCTTCAGAAAGAGCCATTTACAGAAATATTGAGAGTGACCTCTTCTTTGTGTGGAGGTCCTGAATCACATAAACCAGATATTGCTGAAGGCTGAGAGGGGTGTAATTTCATTCTGCTCCTTACACTGTGAAATATAAAACCACTGGTGTCATGAAATCGAAGAAGTATAAAAATGAAAGTTCTTACTGATAGAAGCATGTGCAGTCTATATTAAATTAAGAAGGATGGAAACAGATCTGTGACTTTTGAAGTACATGAAAAACTACAGCACCACCAAAGCCACCAGCAGGTCAAGGGTGTAAATGAAAATAAGTACTTTAGGGACAGACTGTTCAGGACCCATATTGAAAACCTGTGTGTCGCATATTTTCACAAAATCAATTTATTTCCAGTAACTTGGGAACTTTAAGGTTTATGAAATATAGTTATAGCCCAACTGTCAGCAAAGAACAAGTTTTCTGAAAGTAGAAAAGCTATTGAAGGCTGTGCCCCTTCAAGATAAATGAAGAAATAAATAAACAAAATTCAAAACTCTTTCCTTACATACAAGTCTAATGTCTGTTTTGTGATATTTACCTCTTGCAAATAAATGGCTATATTTTTATATATGTACATGTTTATTTATAAATATGTGTGTGAATATGTTCACAAGTACTGTACAAAGCACACACACTTCTGTGGTCATACAGAGTTAAATATTGGTATGGTTTAATGAAAAATATTTTACCTATTATTCACAAGTGTTTTTTAGAGAAGAGTCTAACATGATTGATAATATTCTGCAGAAGCCTAGTTGTACCTAATATGTTTTGGTATTTTACATTTATTTCAAATTAATTAATAATAAATTCAAGTTTTTTTGAAAACAATTTAAAATTAAAAATAGTTTAAATGAAATTATTTTTAAGAAGGATCTGTTTAGTGCTGAACAGTTAAAATTGCATACAAATTAAGCAAACTGTATTGTGCAATATATATTGCTATGGAGGCACAGTTAGCAATTAAGAGCTACTGAGTCACTCCATTGAAAGGATCCAAAGATAGATTAATGATTAAAGAGGTCTCTCACTAGTCCTTACACCTGCTTTGATTCAAACAAAATCGGGTAGCAAATATTGGCTATGATCTGCGCAGATTTTGTTTTCCTAGACTGGCCAATACCCCTATTTAGCATTTTTAAATTCCCATGATATAACGTAATCTAAATTTTGTACCTTGAGACAAACTCACTGCCCAAATCAGTACAATTTTTGCACTCAGTGAAAAAAAGCATGAAAAAAGTTTGGGAATATGGTCACTCTTGCTCTCCAAAACCCATTTGGAATGCTGTCTATTACTTCACCACTCTTGCAGTGTATTTTTTTTTTTTTTTTTTTTTTTTTAAAAAAATCNTTTTTTTTTTTTTTTTTTTTTTTTTTAATAGGGAGAGATCAAGGGATAGTCTTGCTGCAGCCTGGTAACGCAAAGGTCTGTATAATTAGAACCTTCAGAAGGAAGAAGTTGCCAAACAACTCTTTGCCTTTGATGGTCTCTTAGGGCTGTCTGCAGAAAATGGAAATAGCTTTTAGCTGCAAGATTTGGGGCACAGTGCAGCAGCTGAATTGAAGGCCTCAAAAATAGCTTATAAAGCTCTCTTTATGCCTGCTCCTTGTCTGCCTTGCCTGCTTCCTCTTAACTGTTCAAAACATTTAGCAGTTAAAGAAAGCAGTCAATAAGTGCAGACATAAAGACTCAGAGGCGGTGGAAGTATTCTTATGTACTGGCAGAGACTGAGATGGATTTATTTACTCTTGAATGGTGCTTCACATCAGGCAAATCAGAGAATCTAATAATAGTTTAATTCCAGACTATGATATATTCTGTTTGGGCATTATATTTTCAAGGAAAAGTGTCAGGAAACCCTATTTACTGCCATTTATAGCATACTATATACTCAGTTTCTACTGTTGTCCAGAGTGGGACAGGAAATTGAAAACAGGGACAAGAAATGTCTTGCAGCAAGACTATATGTCTGCAAGTGCCAGGAAAGCAGAGAACTTACTTATTTCTGCAGTGTATATTCTTACTACTTTCTGAAATAGCCTCTCTAAACCTTAATCTTACCTGAATCATATAAAGTCTATATTTCTATAGCTGTTGTCCTTGGGAAATCCAATTTATATGTAATGAATATATGTATTCAACTACATGCATATACACACACACACGTGTGCGTGCATATGCTACCACTTTTTAAAATCTTTCCTACACATAATATTGACCTGAATATAAATTCCTAAATGAGATTCATTTAATCTTATCTACTATCAAAATAATGCATATAATATCCTCACCTGCAATTAATTCTGAGGAAACTGACAGTTAACAAAAGTTGTAAGGTAGACCAAATCATCATGCTTATGCCAGGAGTATTTTCTCCCTGAAAGCTTGTGTTGAGAAAGTTAAGTGTTTTCTACTTCCTGCATCTATTTGGTAAAGTTTTGCTCACTATGTGATCAATATTGTTATCATTGTCAAGATTTATTGTTTCTAATATTCCACTGAAGAAACAGTTCTACAATGAAAATATTTATGTATCACATTGATCTGCAGAAATTTCCAATAATATTAATAGAACATATTTTCTTATAAACTAGAAGAAAAATACGTACCATCTGACATTCAGACTGGACAGCCAAAGGTGTATTCTCATAAGTGTTATAAATTCTATGCAATTTTTCTTTCCATCATAATCAAGAATTGATGTTTCTTCCCATTTAAATGTTTTGAAAGGATAATCTCAATGACAATGTTTCTATCTTTTTAATTTTTCTATTCTCATTAAAATAGTTCCAAGAGAATTTTCTAAACTACATGCATTTCTTTAAATATGAAATAAAAATAGCTTCTTGCAAGCCAAAATATTCATTAGATATAAGAAAATTAAATACTGTCAGCTTTTAAAGAACTGAAGAACAGTAAAGGCCGAGACTCACTGCTGAGCATCTATGGGAAATAGAGCTGGTTACACCAGGTGTCATCTGCTTTTAGAAATGTTAGGGACCAGAAATCAATAAGAGCTATTTATTTTAAGAGATAAGAGAAAACAAGAGGAAAACATTGAAGCGTGGTATACAATAACAGGAGGTATCAATTGTACAAAAAGCCTATAACAATACGGATTTATTCAAGTACCAGTTAAAAGAATTAGATCTATAAGAATGCAAAACTTTCAAATGATTCCCCATTTGATAGAGGATGCATGCACCTTTCTATTTTAAGGCAAAGAAAATAGAAAACCCAAGCCCCAAATCTCTATGCAATATTTGCTTTCTTTGTGAAATTCATATTGATTTTCTCTTGCTTTTGTTTGTCTTTGTATTTTGCGATTGCATCTTGGATTTCTGCTTATTATTATGGGAAGAATTAAATCACACAGTTATGGTCCTATTGTTTATAGCAACAACTAATCATCCTTTTTTGGAAAATAGCACTACTGAGGTTCCTTGCTGTGAAATTTCTATTCCGTTCCTGGCCAACAGGTTTGAATGCCAACAGATTTGAATGTTTCTTTATGACAAAGAAACTACACCTCCCACAAGGTAGTAGGAAATAAAATAGAAAATAGAGTTTAGTATTGTGATTAAATAATAGAAATAGAAATGTCTTGATGCCATTCAAAGACAGAGGATAGGCCAGACCAAAGCACAATAAAATAGCTATTTTTTCCTTATACCCAAATAATTTTATTATAATTTAAAATGTCTTTAACATATAAACTTTGAATTACAATTGGGTTTGAAATATGCTCAAGAAAGCATTCAGAACTTAGAGAGCCTGACCAGGCAAGTTTTGAGGCTTAATGAGAATCTGAAATACCATATTAGATGTTGCTTAACCCTAGCAAACTTAAAGAATAAACTAAGAATGAAAGTGATGACAGTACTCATCCAAAGTTTTTTATCCATCATCACTGAGAAGAATAACCAAATTACATTTTGTGACTGGCTAATGAAATAGATATCACAGATCATAGAGATAGTTTAGTAACTGTCAAGGTCAGAGGATATTGGAGTGTCCATTGTCACATAAAAACAAAATCATTTATTTTTGATAAATTGCCTCGAGCTTTTTAAAACCTTTTTGACCACCTAGACACATATTTAGGGATTACTGTTTCCTTTGAAATCAAGTTTGACTGCATCAAAAAAAGTTCTATGATGATCCCTTTTTTCTTTCTGATTTTGATATATTTTCTTCAATGACTGCTGCTTACTTATTTCCACAGTTCCATGAGCTCTACATAGATAAATGTGGGAATTAGCCAAGCTGAAGCAACTCTAAACCGAAGGCCGTGGGAAACCCCTTTCTAATTGTGGCAAGTAGTAAACACTCATGGGAGTTTGCATGTTAATGAAGTTGTTCCATATAAGGTTATGTTTCTATGGTTGGTCAGTTACGTCGTACAAATACAGTTCTGTTCCCAGTTCAAGTTTCTGATTGGACCCTTACAGATCTACCCTATATATTGTCATGTTTGCCTCAGTTCCGGGTCTTTGGTTGGTTACCCCCACAGAGTTCTCCTGGGTACTGTGCAGGGCTTTGGAGCAGCATCCCTATTTTCTTCTGTTGGTTATTAAAGTGTTCTTTCCTAGTGCCAACTGTTGTTCCCACTCCTAATTTTTTTCTTGCCCTGAAGTCAGGGGACCTAAAGGTTTGTTGCAGCTACCCTCAGTGTGACAGATAAAGATGGTGGAAGCAGTGGTTTTCTTTAGTAATAAAGTATTGTGTCGCGATCTGACAGCACAATACCTGTCTAATGTGAGCAAGCTGTCATTTCTTTTGATCCCAAGTTTGTCTCACTAGCTTCAAACATCTTTTTTGGTGTTCTAAATTACTTCTGAGAAATTTTGGTAGCCAGTATCATTTTAATTCATTACATATTTCTTGTCTTCCAGTCAAAGAAAACAGACAACCTACTTTAGACGCACACTTGAAAAGACCATTGACATTCAGGTAATACGTAAAAATGATAGCTTTAATTCAGGCTTTAAAGAAAAATTGATTTTCCACAGACACATGACACAGTCTTAGTATATATTTGGCTCATGCAACAATAGAGTTGACCTGAAGCCTAAGTGTATTTACTGGTTTTTGCTGCAATAAATGTTTTTCATGGTAGCTGGCATGAGACTGTGTTTTTGATCTGAATAGAAAACAGTGTTAATAACACAGGAATGTTTTCATTTCTTCTAAGCAAGGTCTTTCCTGCTCCTCACAGCGTCCCACCATTGAGGAGCCTTGGAGTGCACAGGGAGCTGAAAGGGGACATAGCAGCGACAGCTGGCACCAACTAACCAAAGCAATAATCCAGCTCTCATTACATCATTCTCAGCACATAAAACTGGAGGTTTATATTTTTAAAACCACAAGGGTTTTTTTTTCTCAAATTTGCCCTTCCAATTCTCCCCTTGATCTCACCAAAGGGGAAGTGAGCGAGTGGCTGCACGGTGTATATTTGCCAGCCTGAGTTAAAACACAACAGAACAAAAAGCTGTATTGAATCTAGCCAGGATGAGGTTAACTTTCTTCAAAGCAGTCTGTATGATGATGCTGTGTTTTGCCTTTGTGACTAAACCACTCCTGACAGCTCACAAGTGTTTTGTTAGTGAACAGGACTCGCACAGAATCCAGGCCTTCTCTGTTTCCCACTCTGCTCTCATAATGAGTAGGCTAAAGGTGGGCAAGAGATTGAGACACAGCTGGGAAAGCTGACCAGAATTGAAAAAGGGGATATTTCATGCCATACGGCACCATGCCCAGCAATAAAAGCTGGCTGGTATTCTTTCCTAAGTGACTTGCTTACTGGTTGGCTGTGCATCAGTCTGCATTTTGGACAGAGAAAATGATTGTCTTTGTGTCACTTGCTATTGAAAAATCCCCCCTGTTCCCCTACTCACCACCTCCCTCCCACCCTCCCTCCCACACACACACACTTTTCCTTCACTTAGTGAACTGTTTTTCTCTTGACCCACAATTTTTTCTCACTTTTGCTCTTCTGGTTCTCAGGGTGAGGAGGAGTAAGCAGCTGGGTGGGTGCTTAATTATTGACTGGCATCAACCCACCATAGGAGCAAAACCTTTCTAATCAGTCCCCATTTCACATAAATTTATAGTAAAGGTTGTTTGTGTTTTAATATTAGGACAATAGAATGTTCAAATGCAGGTTAAAATTATCACATTCCAGACATTAATTAAAGCTTCTAATGGACAATATTTTACCCTAAAATTCTGGTCTAAGCTGTAAATAAGAGCTATAATAGCATACCATAGTAACAAGAAAGAACTCTATCACTGTTTGAAACAGAGTGGACCTACAACTATTTGTCTCTTCATCTTTCAGAACTGGGGCTTTTCTCTTACTTTCTAAAAATTACATTTCTTTCATTTTCCCTATCCTTTCTGACTAAGTACTATTTTCACTGATGTACTTCTGCACACAGATATGGAAATTGTATCATTGAAATAGAAGTCAGGAATGAAATGTCAATACTCTCTTTGTAACTGATGGTTTATTCCTACCATGTGTTTCAATGGGAAGATTAAATGTCAAATATTCGCAATTACACGATGAATATATGACATTTTTATATATTTAGTGGCTAAAGAAGGAAAAAAATATTCACTGAAATTATATTTTCATTGAAAATCCTGTACAAGTAAGAATATAATTTGTATCAGTTCAAATAAAATTCACATACTCAATACTTTGAATATCCTAGTACAAACTTAAATACATTGTGTGACATCTGAGAACGAATGAGTACCATGACTGAAGGGAACAGAAATGGCTATTTTAATTTTTCTGCATGGATTTTTAGTGGTCAAGGAATTTGATTGACAACACTGGCAACTAAAATCTCTAGTAATATCTATGAAATATATATTGTTAATTCAGCTATCCTATAGAGTTTACAGATGTGGATCTCCCATTCATATTGAATTTAGATAATTTTGTCTACATTAATATACTTAGTACCAGGAATTCTCTGTCTCTATCTAATGTTCTAGTTCAGGTAAACACATAATTTTCATTTGAAGATAAGCAATGTGATAAATTGCTTTTTTTACACTTGTCAACCACATGTGATCACCTTTGACATGTAGTCATCAAGTAAACTGCCACTTCTCGGAAACATTAAGCAGCTGTTCCAATTAAGAGTCTTGAAAATAAAAAACTGAATAGATGTGTCTTTTTAACTTTTCCAAAATTGCTATACTCTCCTTCATATGTGCAGTAAAAAAGTTCTATGACTGTGGTAAAAAGTGTTCACATTTGTACCAACAACAGGTTTAAGTTACAATATTTTTTCTTGAAAAAAGGTGTAAACAGGTGTTTGTACATTAGACAAGGATGCATTCCATCTACCCATGACAATACAATCATCACTGTTGCAGTACCCTGGAGAGCCTGCAGTTATTGTGATTCAAATCCATTGTGCTTGTTATGTAAGACCATATCTTGTTTTCTTCTTTTCATTACCTTGCTGATAATAAAGGTTGAATTAATGGTACTAATGTCTTGGTTCTTCAGAAAGCCAATAAAAACTCTTGCAGTATAATCAGGTTTCAGAGATTATGCTGTTATAAGTGGAAACTTGGAGAATTTATCAGCATTGTTTTTATAAAGATTTTCTTAAATGCAGGTGATTTTTTTTCATAATAAACTATGTTACATGGCTGTATATAAATAACATTGGAAATCTTGGGGAGACTTGCATAATTTAAGTGAGATTGCTGTCTTTGAATGGGAAAATCAAGTTTAACTCATGGCAATAAATTTTAATTATACATATGTCACTGTAATGTACTTTCCATCTATCCAGCAGAAAAGCCTAATTCAAACTAACCTTTCTACATATCCACAGCTTTGGAACTTGGAATATGACTCCTCATCGGTAAAAAATAAGTATCCTTTTCACATAAAAGTATTTATTTTTGCATGATGAGAGCAAAGCATCTACAGATTCCTTCAAAAATATTACTGGATTTTGTTTCTTCTGCCACATTCTTTGATGACAGCATTTTTTACCATTTTGTTTAAATTTATTTTCTTGGAGCATTAAGACATCATGCAGACTGCAATCTTTAAAACTCATTTGACACATTTTATTTATAGAGGACATATGAAATAAATATTTGAAATATGATCCAAAATGTAATTCCACATTTTAATTTTGATCTGCCCCAAAAAAATATTACTTACTATGAACAAATTGGATGGCTGAGGTAAAAAGATGATTGATGACTTCATATGTCTTTCATTCCATTCTAAAAACACTTCTACAACATACAATAAATTTTAAGCAGGAATACAGTATGGAACATCATTACCCACATTTTAACTTAGTGGTTCCTCAAAGCATTCATGAAAACCTGTATTAGCATTCTAATTATGATTTTGTAAAAGTAATGGACACAGAACTGCTGGGTAATGCTGAGCACTGAAATTTCATCAGTGATATAATAATGATGGTACTGTTATGCACGTGGGAAGATTTTGTTTAAGTGGGATTAATTGGGAGTGTGTTTTGAATCCTGGAAACATACAATGGCACCTTAAAGATAGTTTATTTCCAAACCTCCTGCTGTTGGTAGACACCTTCCACTCAACCAAGTTGCTGAGAGGTCCATCCGATATGGCATTAAACACTACCAGGGATGGGGCACTCACAGCTTCTCTGGGTGACTTGTTCCAGTGCATCACCACCCACACAGTAAAGAACTTCTTCCTAACATCTAATCTAAACCTGCTTTCTTTTACTTAGAAGCTATTCCCCCTTGTCCTGTTACTACATGCCCTTGTAAAATGTCCCCCTCCATCTGGTTTCCTTCAGGTACTGACAGCCACAATAAGGTCACCAGGCAGACTTATCCAGACTGAATAATTCAAATTGTCTCAGCCTTTGCTGGTAAAAGAGTTGCTCTATCCTTCTATTCAACTTGGACTTGCTCCAATAGGTTGGTGTCCTTCCTGTGCTGATGACCCCAGGGCTGGACGCAGCACTGCAGGTGGTCATGAAGACACAGTAGAGGAGCAGAATCCCCTCCCTTGCCCTGCTGGCCACACTGCTTTGGGTGCAGCCCAGGACTCATTTGGCTTTCTGGGCTGCAAATGCACATTGCCAGATCACATTCAGCCTCTTACCTACCAGCACACCTAGGTCCTTCTTGGCTGGGCTGCTCTCCACTGCATTAACATATATAATGGCATATATAATAACATATATATAACATATATAATAAGTGTGCCACTGACTCAAGATAGACTAGCCACTGGTCATGACTGTCAAGAGTTTCAGATTAAAAGTATTCAATATAATCCATTTGAATTAAAAAAATGAAACTGTATTATCTGCTCTATTTCATCTCAAATAATTCTAAGGTTTAGGCTCCATGTTAGTCTCAAGTTATTTGAAATAGTTCAGAGAAGATTAGATGAATATTCGATGTGCCTTGAATTCCTGTTATAAAATAGTTGCAGGTTGTGTATACTTACTTAACTTCATTTCATTGTGAGCTCAGTCTTCCCATACAAAGTTGACACCAGTACAAACTAACACATTCTGTTTGGTTTGTGGTCCAATCTGTTCAATTCCGGTAGACTTCTGACTGTTACTGTCACAATATGGATGAAAATGCAATTCACTGACTCTGGTTCCTGCTTTTTGTTTCTAACCTTTCCCATAGCCTAGTTGCATTCCTGCTTATACATGCATAAATGTATTTAATATAGTGAGTCCTGCTTCTCAATATGTTGAGAAGCATGTTTTACAAATCATTTAAATCTTCTCAGACTAGCACTTCATGCTACAGGAGCGTAAATGCTACAATTTTTATGGGATGCACAAATTATTTATGGAATATTACGTGTGTATCTTCAGCTTAATCCAGCAAGATTCTGTACTTCATTGTATACTTGGGAAGAGAAGGAAGAGGCTAAAAACAATAAGAAGGTAGTCAGGGATTGCAGAGATTGAGAAAGTAGGGAAATGTGGTTTGATGCAAATAGGATTATACAACAAAGTTGGAGAAGTCAGGTCTATTAAAATGCTGATTCTTAGCAACAAACTGATTAACTGCATATTAACAATTTTCAAAACTAAGATAAATGCGCAATTTTTTTTTCTAGGAAAACTATACACCTTCTAGCAAGAATTTTTAAAATCTTATAATGTTTTACTTCTGTCAAAAATATTTTCTTTTATGAAGAAAATCTTGTTTAATGGAATCCCACCATTGTAAATATTTACACTAATTGTGGAATATTTTCTGTTAACTGCCAATCAACAAATTTGTGGCATATAGTTATGTAGGTTGTTGGGGTCCTTTTTGTAATATGTATGGACACTTCTTTTTTCATTATTTAATCTTTGAACAGATCATGTCATGGAGATCATACAATATACTGGTTAAAAATGCATGGTCTTTTCATGCCAGAAAAAAAAATAGATACTATTGGAAATATTCTATGCCTTTAAAATAGCTAAAGTCGTTGATGGATAAGTAAATTTTCATAAATATTGTGTAAACCAACTACCTTATTACATGCTTGAGTATTCTCACAGCCCTTTGTCCATTACCAGATTAAAATGACTTGCTTTTATTTTTATCTGTATTTGATCCCGACCACCTCATATAATTATTTCATCACCTTACAGGTTTCCAATACATTTATCATTAAATTCTTCTTTGTTCAAAAAAAACAATGGTCTGTTATGTAAACCAAGATTTTTTTTCTATTTTTCAGTTTCTTCCTGAAAAACATTGCAACATATTTCTATTTCAGGTGGATTCCTAACTGCTTTTGGTTGTGGAAAAGTTGGCATTTATAACATTCATACCTTTTGGGTTACTCTGTTTTTCTCTTCCCTCTTTCTCCGATATGCTTGTTAGAGACTGAAATGTTATGGTTCATGGCTTGACCAATGTTACGAAGGAGTTTTGGCCATTGTGGCAAAACTGTATAAAGAAGCTATAGTCACTGAAGCCCTCCCCTCCCTGAAGATGCCTGCTAAGGAGAATTTAGGACTATGAGTTAAGCCATCTAAGGGAATATGAGATGAGACACTATTGTTCAATCATCTCAGGTCTAAGAAATAACAAACCAGGCTGAGGGAGAAGAATGCCAAAGAAGAAAGCCAAACCCAGAAGCTGTGCTGAGGATCATCTCTGACCGGGTTTGGGGTGGGGGAGGCCACAGCCCACAGACCCATTTGCTGAGGGCAGGTTTACACAGACTCCCCCAGAGAGAGTGGGGAGGAGGAGATTTCAGGTGTGTGGTGTAACCTCCCATCCTCCATTACACAAACTGGCTCAGTTGTAAACACCCCTGCCCTGGGAAGGCCACATCCATGGGACATTCACATGAGAGGCAGCTGAGGGGTGCTGTAATCCATTAAAGGTCCCCAAAAGTGCTATCCTGCCTCTTTCCTGCGGCCTTGCACTACAGCACTGCACGTGATGCAAAGTTGTGTAACAGATCCAGACTCTTTTGCAAGACACAGTGTCAAACTTGCTTCCCCCAGGGGAGGTACCTGGGCATTTCCATGTGGCCTAAACATATATTAATCTGTTGGCTTCTATGTTTTTCTTCACCAGGCTTCACCAGACCAGCAAGAGAGGATCAAAAGAACATCATTGGGATCCACGGAGTGGTGATATTTTCTTTAATCTGGCTCTGTCACTATCTTTCTGTTCCCCCACCTTTTTTCTATTTCTTTCTCTTCCCTTTCCTCTCTCTCTCATTTTTACTACTAAATAAAATCCATACTATTGACTCTGGCATATGGTCTCATTTGTACCTTAATTTGAGCAGAGACATTTCTAATACTTTTAATAACCAAACCAAAACAATGCTTTACTAGTATTTGTTGCTCACTGTTAAAAATCATGAATAGTCATAAAAACATTTGACATATTAGCCTAATGAAGTAATAGAATATTTTTTATTAAGAGTGTCTTTCTTTCTTGCCACATCCTGCAACTTCTAAAATCTCCCCCAAGTAAGTTTCATGTTTCTTCTGAGTAAAATCAACCTTCAGTTTCCAGAAAGATAATCGTAGAAATACAAGAAAAAGGTAAATAATGTAAATAAATGCAATGACTGTCTACTGCAAGCTGTTACCATCCTTATTTCAAATATTCTATTGCTTTAACATACTTCTTTCCCCATGTGATTAGATAGTTTGCTGTTGGCATTCAATCCAGATCTCCTGTACTCTAAATATATGTATCACAGTTTTCAGGAGTTGAATGACTTGGAGCTTTTATTTGTCATTTATGGTACAGAATCTTCACAAAGTTTATTAGCTTGTGGGTGTTTCTGAGCTCTGTAGTATATTCTGGGCCCAAGATTACTTCCAGTAGAAGACTATCCCTTTCATTTGTGACAGTATCAGCCTGTTAGCAAGACATACAGTGGTATAAAATACCCTAGGATGCCTACTAGCCCTCAGAGTCAAGACATAAAGCTGACGTGTTAATTTTGCCTGCCAGTTTGCATCAGTTGGTAATGAATGGATGTGATATATTGTGGTGACATGAAGACAAGCATTGGAGTTTTCTATCAATAGACACTTAATCTGCCTTCTTAACAGTTTAAGAACAGATCCTCCTTCGCTTTTCTCATCTAGAACATGATAACATGAGTGTTAACATCACTCAATAAAGAAAATGCCATCAAAACTCAGAAAACAGGAGAACATTTCTTTTTTCAGTTCATGTGGGCTATTCTGTCCGGTCACTTCTCACAAAACACAACAGTGCAAAACATGACTTCTTTATCGTCTCTCCCATATTTTGGATCACTTGCTTCTATCTAAAGATATACAGTCCTCAAAAGTGCTTTTTAAAATGAAGCCACAGAAAGTTACAAATACAGGTCTTGTTTTAGGCATGGCATCTAATTTCTTTGACACTTTTTCAACATTCTTATAGTTGTATATAAATATAATTATATTTGCAAATACCTTTTTAGATTTTGTTCACTGCAATATTTTGACAAAGAGTAGATTGAGCATCTGGTAAAATCTGTTTGTTTATTTTCCACTGAATGGCTTTTCTAGCCCAGAATTCACTAAAACCTAACATAATTTTGCCCTGAGCACAAAATTTTCATGAAATCCAGCTAAATCCAGGCCTCTGTAATTCAGGATATTCTCTCTAGCCTTTTTGTCTCCTTGATGCTATTGTAAAAACCCATCATATTACCACTAAGGTCTTTGACTTCAAATAATTTTATCTGTTTTATGACTTTTATTTGCTTTCCACTTGCAAGATTTAATGGACTGTACGCTCTTATTTTCTTGTCTTTTCTTATTTCTCATATCCACCCTCATTCATCTTCTGACATCTACTTGCTTCAATGCTTCCTTTTCTTAGCTATCCCTTTTATTCTTCTGCAGACTATTCCTTCCCTTTTGTTCCTTCCTGAAGTGTTTCATATTATAACTATGTGAATTCAGTAAATTCTCTGCATGCAATCCAGAAAACAGAGGTTAATTCTGTTCAGTTACATAGTTCAGTTTTCATGTCTCAGTTTTCTTACAGTAAGGAACTGGGGAAATGAGCAAATATTCACATCCACTGCCATTCAAATACAGCTGGACTTGTAGGCATTGCAGAATTAAACAGTTTGTGAACCTCCCAAAGATTAATTCCATGAGCAATAATAATCTAACAAATATTTCTTTCCTGTCCAAAAAATGATTCCATGAATTCTGATGATTTACAGATACATCTGTATTTAACGAGACACTGAAGCTATTTGGCATATACTGAAATATTCAATGAAATAAAAATTGATTTGTGTATTTATTCAAACAGACTGAATGTATTTATATTTCTGTATTACCATCTGTATAGTATTAATAGTATTAGTAATAATAAATATTACATTATTTTGGAATGTAGACTGCATTTAATACCAAAATAAATGCAAAAGATTGTAAAGGGAGTCTTACAATGCAGAGTATAGGTACTCAAATTTAAGTATCTTTAAAAAACTAATGCATGTTTTCCAAATAGGTTAGGTCTCCCGAATTAGGTAGAGAAATGGACAAGAAATTGTCCAGTTCTGAATCCATCTTCCATATTAGATATATAGGCAAGATCCTCCATTTTAATTGAAATATTTCTCACCAAGTTATAAAGGTAAGCTCTATGGTATTTTCATCTGGGAATATTTACTCATGAAGGAATATGACTGTTCACCTCTTTTTGCTGCCAGACACTTTTGTGGCAAAGTAGATTTTTCCAGGAAGAATCGATCCTAAGACTTGGTCTTCAGTATTCTCTTTCTCAGTACTGTCTCCATGATTTAGTCTCCATGACAGAGAGTTTTTTATGGGGGTGATCAAATTGTTAAACAATGTAACTGATGTTAACATAAATAAATAAAGCAACGTGACTGCAAAAATTGTGAATGGAAGAATTGGAGGACTGCTATTCACATTTTTTTTGTAATTTCTGCCAGGGAATTTCAAATTGATTTCTTCTAATATTTACAACATATTCAAATTTTTGAAAAAATTTGGGTATCAGTTACAATTTGATTCAAGCAACAAATATCTAGAGATCACTGATCTTCCTCAATCTTCAACATCAGAACTTCATTTATGTTCTGGGAACATTCTACTAAATTACAACCACTCCTCCCGTCTCATGATTTTTCCATGTAAAGAAGGCCAGGAAGGACTACGGACTATTTCCTAGTGAAAGTCCTGGGTGGTCAGCAAAAAAATGGATCCTAGAGTCTTGGAAGGAGTGTCAGGAGATTGTCTTGCTCATTCAACTGTCTCAAGGCACGAACTGCAAACTAGTGAATTCTGAAAGATGTTTGTGTAGCTTGTTCTTACTTGAAAAGATTTTTCAACTGTCTAACCTAAATGACCTCTCTGCACATCTGGCATGCATACAGAGGAAATATTTTTAGAGATCTTAAAACTGTTCACATTCCCTTGGTCTCTCAAATATTTAGTTTTGGATATCTTTTTCAGACTTCTGTATAAACTAAACACATTGTCTATACTTATTATTTAAACTTGCCTTCTGCTAGACTTTGCCAAAGACATGGTCTTTTCTAAAATCTAAAACCATCTAGAAGCTTATATTTTTAGTTTTTAGTGTGCTTAACTTCTGAAATAGATCATGACCCTTGTTTCGTTTGAAGTTCAGTACAGCACATGGCTGTTACCTAACTAGACAATATTTCTTCTATATTTAGACAGCTGATTAGTCCTACTAACATGTAGGTTTTTGTACTTTTCCGACTCGGATTCCATCTGGGTTTTTAAGTTCATAGGTTTAATTTATGAAAATAATTTTCAATTCTAATCTTGTCCTTCAATCTACTTGCTGTTTTCCTAGCTTGGTATTGTTTGGAATTTAATTGGTACACCATCTTTTGTCAATTTCTCCTTCTAGCCCCAGTCCTGTGGATCCCATTCCTTATGTCTGAAATCATGAAGTAAACATGGAAAATATTTCTAAAATATCTCCTGTGGTAAATTATATTCTTACCACAATATTAATGCATATTAAGGTCAAAAAGGAGCAATATAAAAGACCACTTATGCACTTTACACAGAGGACATTTATAAATAGTGGATAATGCTAGAAATTTATATTACAACCTTATACCAGTAAAAATATTAAATTATTTTGTCTGTTTATAATTTTCTTATGAATTATGGTAGAGCATTCTAAACAAACAGTTGTAAAAAAATTACGTCTTTATTATTGTTGCAAAGGGACTGCTGTGTGTTTCAGGTATAATTCTCTATTAACTAGTTCTATAAGAACACTCAGTATTTGCTTTTGTGTCATATTTCCCTTAACAGTGGTTGTTCAAAGTGTATACAAAGATGTAAACTCCCTAATTGATGGGAATAGCAAAGACATTTTAGAAATAAACGAATTCATCAAGCATCTTGAAAGTATCTGATTTTTCAAGTGTTTGTTTATATCATACAGCATCATATTGATGCTCTAATGTTATGGTTTAATTTAGTCTTGGTTTTTCCTTTTTATTTTTTTCAAAATGCTGTTTATTTCAGCTTTTACATGACTTCTGTACACTTCAAAAGTTGCCATTATGTACACATGTATCACAAATATCTCTAATATGATATCTCCTGTCTGAGACTAACCAAGGTCCCACCCTCACAGAATTTACAGTAATGTTAAATAGTGGAGTAATCTGGTTTTAAGAAAGGCTTTTTTTCCTTCCCTCTCAATTAGAATGTGGTGTTTCTTTAAAGCGTAAGGTATCAAAGTACTTTCTAACTTTATCTAAAGGATCTGTGGACATTCTCATCCATGTAAATGTCTAATCCTTTTTTCAAATCCTTTTAAAATTTTGGCTTCAATGATATCAGCATTGATCCATTCTGCAGCACGCGGAAATAGGAAATATTTCCTATTTGTCATATCTCATGACAGAACACATCTGATTAAAGTAGAGGATACTTTAGAGACAAGGAAAATATTCTTTCTTTTATCCTACCTATCTTAAAACTTGTTTCTTGAGCCATATCAGTTTTTATCCAAAGGTACTGTGTTGCTTAAGTGAAACCAGACGCTGAACAGCAACCCACTGCTCCAAAACCCAGGCCCCCCTTTCTTCTGATACCTTTCTAGTACAATTCGGGTCCTGGTCTGTGCCTAGTTTGCTGTTCCACAAGAAAGACCTTCAATATAAAATACAACAATGCAGTAATAATGACACTCCTATCCAGAGAATACAACAATAAGGAATGTTACCCAATTTAAAAAAAACCTCACACACTGAAAGAAATAATTGTGTTTATTTTTCTAGACATCAGAAAAATTATTCTAATAGAGAAACATGTAAATGTTTTTAAATATGTAACTGTTCCTAGTTAAAAATGGACTGTTTTTATTTGAAGTCATGGAAACAAGATTGGATAGAATCATAATGAATGTACATGAACTTTAATCTAAATCTGTGAACTACCTGCTGAAAGAAACTAAAGAAACTGAGTTTCTTATTAAATTTATTATGATGAATTCAGCATGATGTCTGAACTGCTAATAAGTACAGTGAAAAGCCAGAGTCTATGGAAGGGTTATTATCAATGACCTAAGCAAATTAACAGACATCCCCTGGGAGGGGAGACAAAGTAATCAGTTGATTGCCATAGAATCTGGGTGAGTACTCTTTCCGTCTTCAGTGAAGAAGGACAAAATCAAGTACCCAGTCAGTAGGTATGACATTTCTGACTGGAAAATGGCATTCTGAGCAGCAAAAGGCCCCAATCTGGTCTATCAATGTAACCACCCAACACTTCTTTCAGAAATCACCCGCAATAAAAAAATCCACAAAATGGCAGCATTTGCTATGAGCATCCAGAAAAATACTTGAAAGAATAATTTTCCCTGCTGTGTGGTTTTCTCTACCCCTCAAATTACTTCAAGCAATCCAGTCTACCTTTTAGCCCAAAATCCACAACAACAAATCTTGTCATCATTTTATTTATTTATTATATGTAGAGTCCTATATGAAGTTATTTCAGTGTTTCTGCAGAAGGGATAATTTTCCTTGTATTTTTCTCTTTCAACAGAAACTTCTTATAGCCACTTTCATTTCCAGTCATACTCAGTAACAGAATTTACAGTAACTGAAGTTTTGTACACTTACCTTTCTGAGGTTGCATTCCAAAGATACGTTCATCTCATTTCTTTCCACCAGTATCTCTCTAAAATTCAGTAGTATACTATAACATACTAATTGAATTGACACTCATTTCAGGTTTAACTACTATGTTTAAAACACTAGAAAAAGTAATGAAAAATTTAATGTAGCTTAAAATTTTGAATAGATTTCTGTACATGTATGTGGTTATAAACTGCACTACACTGCACTAAAGAAATTTACAGGAACAGCTTCCAGCTGTAACACTATATTTTTCATACTTTTTTGGTGTTTCTAAACCCTGCATGATTGAATTTTTTCAATTTTCTTTCAAGGAAATGAGATGGACTTCATGGATTCTGCAGAGCTTTTTTACTCTGCAAAATTTTACTGCTGCTCTACAGCATATAGCTTCATTAAATAAGAGTATGTAAGCATACAATCATGGATGTCTCCGAACAGAAGGGAATTAATTTCTGAGTTGTTTGCTTTTCTGTAATCTTCAGAGGTGGAATAGAACACCTGAATTATTAGCAGTATGTGGCTCTTTTTTTAAACAAAGTTAGATTTTTAAGAAAAAAATGAAACTTCTAATTGGCATGGTTAGTATAGTTGCATTTGCTACTCATTCTATTCCTTAATAATCCCACCTGCAAATAACTTATCTAAACATGTTGAAAGGCAATGGATGGCACCAGCAAATGTAATAATACTGCTACTCCAAATGTTCCTTAAACCTGGAGTGGAGAAACATTATTTTTCCTGTGGACTACGAGACTGAGGAGATACCTATTTTTTTCACCATTTGGTGTACTGAGGTGTTCTCCTGCTAGACTCTATATGCTGCTCTAACTGCAACCCTCATAGTCACATACTAAAATAAAAAAAAAAGTAGACTACCTATCATAGCTGTATGACGTTGGTTTTGCATATTTCTTAGCACTTTTAAGATAGTACTTCAATAATAAACTCAGTTGGAAACCGGACTCTGAAACTCAAATGCACAAAAGCAGGATAAAGGAGAATATTACAGTTAACCTTCCAAATTATAAATTACTGCAACATAATTCTTATCTTAAATTGTTGTGGTTTATCTGCCTGCCATTTTGATATGGTTCCTCCAGAAACACCGTAACAGTTTTCCCAGAGTACTGAGGCCTCTAGAGACTGCTCAGTACTATCAGAAGATAATATGAATGAGCACTTCCCCATGCTCTCCTATGGCATCTTTTGCAAAAGGTAAAATGTTGCCACAGAGTTTTCCAAAACAAGGATCTATGATGAAAATCTTTTACCTTCTATCACAGTCCTCTGAAACATTCCAGATAAGAGCCCTTAGAACTGCTTTTTAAAAAGTATTTTACTCTCTTCAAGTTATGTTGTATCAGACAACAGCAAAGGAGATGGGTAAGTCTTGAAATTACTTGCAATTTTAATAACTTCATGTGTCCTATAGTTGACATTATACTGTACTGTGTATTCTCAGGTATGCTCTGCAAAGAGCAAGAAAGGAATCCCAGATCTTACCTGGCCTCGCATCATAGGAAATCTATTTTCATTACTGTAAACTAATGAACAAGACCCAAAGTCTCAGAAGTTCCATCTACGCTACAAAGATGAACAATTATGGAGAGCAGCCTGTGGTAAGTACTTAGAGTAAGATATGAAGTGGCATCAAAATTAAGTTGTGAGTGCCAGGGAAAGGAAGAAGGTTAAAATACTCTGATGATTAAAGGTGGGAGGAGGGAAACCAACAACAAACAGACAGCAAGCTATGATGTTATTTCAGGTTTTAAGCTCTGACTTTGACCTGTTGCCCTGTCTGGAATAGCTTACAGTAACAGAAGTCGTGAACCAATTTATTTGCAAGAACATAATAGTGGCTTGAGATAATAATTTCAGAAAAAAAAAAAAAAAAGAGAATTTTACAACAGCTATAGGGAAAAAACCAGGAACAAATCACCTGCATACTCATAGACCTTGAGCTTATTTAGAGGATGATGACCTGTATCAAGTGAAACACAGATCCACCTCTTCCAATCAGCTTCTTCAAGGAGGTTTCTTCTTAATGAGACAGAAACTTCAAAAGAAGATGGTGTATTGCTGATGTAAATTCTTTCTCCTCCCTTGCTGAAGCATTTTCTCAAAACTACCAGTGGAACATCATCTGCCTTGCTACTGTCCTTGCTTATTCAGAGCATTTCTGCATGGGATGATCCATTTAAACAGACTTAAGTTCTGACTACAAGTTTTATGCGTAATGTTTCTAATGATGAGATGTGTGACAGGGAAGTTACAGGACTCTCTTTTTCTTCCACAATTAGACGGTAACTACAGAGCATAAATGAATATGACCTCATAGCTGTGATTTCTCTCCCTTCTGCAGATAAGCATGTACAGTTGTCTCTCACTGCATTATAATGATATAAAAATTAACCAAAAATGGGAGCAGAATATTTTTTTTCAGTTTGAGTCATCATCTTGGTGATATTTTTCTTAAACACAGACTGAAATTAGACTCTCAAAGATCTTAGTGTAACCATGCATCTGTTCTTAAACTTTTCATTTCTCCTGTAACTTTCATTAATCGGATTTCAATCTTTTTCCTCCATTAATCAACCGAAGTTAATAAATTAATTTCTTTCCATATATTTCAGAATATATAATAGCAGAGAATATGAATTATATCTAGCAAATTGATTTTAAAACATTTTTGAAATACACAAGGTGTTTTTAAATGGAAATATTGATTTGCATCTATTTTATGTAGCATACAAATACTGAGGCAGATATTTCTATTGTTTCTTTGGCTGTTATTGCTGCTGAGAACAAAAGGCAGAGTTTTTACATTAAGCCTGAATTATCAGGTGCAGAAGTGAGCCTTAATATGACTGCTTCCACAACTCAAGCAAAATGCTACTGACAGTGGCAGCCTATATTATTTACCTAAGGTGGCTTGGGGAAGAAATAACCTTTTGTTTGCCAAAGTAAAGGATCTATGGTTTTTTGAGTTCCTCAGCCTTAGTGTTTCCACAGCTACATTCTCAAGTGCTGAAGGATCATTTTTTTTTTTGTGTATGAAATGAGAAATCAAAAGTTCACAGGAGTTGAGAGTGGGAGTCACAGGTCTTGGGCCTGGTGACTAAGGTGCTCACACAGAAGTTAAGGAGGAGAGGCTGGTTCCAGACCCACCTCTACTGTCTCTGACTATGCCCCGTACACACCTGGAACTCCTTGACACAGAGAAACTGACAAGATAGGTGCTATATTCATACTACTAAATGCTCCCAATCTTATTCCAATCACCTTGGCCTCTTTTATCTCTCCAAATCGTGCCTAGGGTTGTCTTGGGTCAAGCCTTGGTCAAGATTGCTCCCTCAGTTTATCAGAACAGATGATAGACTACAGCAACCAGAAATATTTTCTGACATTCTCTGATTTATTGATATTAATTAAGACGTAGTATTTAAATATTTAATCTAATGATTGTATCAGGTAAAATTAATAAAATATGCATTTAATTAAATCACATCCATACAAATGTTACAGATTCTATTATAAAGGGGTAGCAGGCAAGTACATGCTTAAATAAAAGCACCACTAAGACAAGAAAGAAAATTATGATTACATTAAGGTTTCAATTAAGATTACATTCAATTCAAAATATTTAATCACCTAAAGTACTATAACTGGCAATCAAAACAAGTTATGACACTAAAAGAGATTATTACAATGTAGCCTCAACTTGGGAAATTTAAAGAAAAGCCTTCTTTCAGTTTATGAATCTCATGAGTTTAGCAAGATTAAGTGCAAGGTGCAGGAGCTGGGTGGCGGCAACGCCTGGTATCAGTACAGGCCAAGGGATGAAGGGATTGAGAGCAGCTGTGCTTAGAAGGACTTTGGGGTGCTGGTGGATGAGAAACTGGACACGACCCAGCAGTGTGCGCTTCCAGCCTGGAAAACCAAAAGTATCCTGGGCCTTAGGGCCACCAGAGTAAGGGAGGAGGTTCTGCCCCTCTGCTCTCTTGTGGTGAGACATTACCTGGAACACTGCATCCAACTATGGACTCCTCAGCACAGAAAGGGCATGGACCACTCGAATGAATAGAGGGGAGGGACATCAAGTTGAATAGAGAGATAGAGCATTTCTCCTGCAAGGAGAGGCTGAGAGAATAGGGATTGTTCAGTCTGGAAAAGGAAAGTCAGTGGAGTGACCTTATCGTGGCCTTGCAGTGCCGAAGGGAACCTGCAAGACAGATGCAGAAGGACTTTTTACAACAGCATGTAGTGACAGGACAAGGGGGAATGGCTTCAATTTAGAAGGTAGATTTAGATTCGATGTTAGGAAGAAATTCTTTACTGGGGGAGTTGTGATGCAACACAGAGAAGATATGAGTGTTTCATCCCTGAAGTGTGCAGTGCCAGGTTGGATGGAGGTCAGTGCAGCTTGGTCTAGTGGAAAGTGTCCCTGACTATGGCAGGTGAGTTGAATCTAAATGATAGTTATGGTCCCTTCCAATCCAAATCATTATGTGATTCTATGATTTTATGTCCCAGACAGCATTACAACAAAGGCACCCTACTGACTTAGGTAATCACAAGCAAAATAATCTACAGGTTGCCAGCATCACTTTTTCTGAGTTTCACCATTCTAGTTTACTCAAGGCAGCAATTGTATCTCCTTTATTTTGTAAAGAAACCAAGCTGCCCCATGTCACATTAGAGTACTTTTGTTTGCTTGTTTTCCTTCCATTCACACAGGTATACAGATTATTATCTCACCCTGAACCCAAGGGTGACTGTTAATTTTATTTGATGGAAATCTTTTAAAAAGCACTATGCTTAAAGAGCTACCCATAAACATTGTAGTGATTGACACTTAGTGTTCATCTTGCAATATTGGATAGCCCACATCTACACCCTAACATATCCTGCACATAAAGAGAAAAATCAGTGTACCTGGAGACTCAATCAGAAAACAAGTTAGTTTTCAGGATCTTGTTCTCCCAAAAATTATTATTTACTAGATGTTGAAAGCTTAAAATACAGGTGATTTCTTCCTTCAGTGTTTGAATGGGCAAAACACCTGATTTAAGTATTTCACTTGCTGTCCCAACACCATTTTAGAGAAGAAAGAGTAGATAGGTGCAGCTGGATTTATGACAGGGGGAAAAAGGAGAAAAGAAAATCCAATAACTTTCAGCACTGGTGTTTTACAGGGATTATTCCTGATTATTTCTGCTTCAATAATAATAATATTCCATGAATTTGTCACAAATTAGATTAGTTGAAATATTAAATTAGAAACAACTCATCCTCTTAACATATCACCTAAACATGTAATAATATGAATCATCACCTTGTGATACCACTGCAAAATACCTCTCTGACAGGAGTTCCCTGCTGATTCTTTCTTTCTCTGCATATGTCAGTTGTCTACGTCCTATACCTCCTATATAGTAAATGTATAACATATACCTATACTAAATTCTACAGATGCATGCTTTTTTTGTGTTATTATTATTACTAATATTCCAGATTGTTGGGAGGGTTTTTTTGCATGGGTTTTTTGTTTGTTTGGTTGGTTGGTTGGTTGCTTGGTTGGTTGGCTGGTTTTTGGTCATTGGCTTTGGGTTTGGTTTTGGTTTTTTTTCCAGATTTTGGCACTTTTTTTATTAGCATGTTATGTAGTGCAGTCATAAATCTCAAAAAACCTGATTTATTATGTTTGATCAGTTTCTTTTATATCCTAAATGTCTGCAGTCAAAGGAGAAAAACCATATGGAAACAATTTTTTAAATAACATTAAAAGTCTGAACGTAATTAGACTTATATACATATGTTTTCAGATGTTCTAGAATCAGCTTTTTTTTACTGTTCTACATGGAATATATATCAGACAGCCAGGATAACTGACCTTTCTTTTTCTTTTCCTTTTAACATGCCCTCAAATTTCTCACAAATTTTGTTGTATGATCACTGAATCTAACATTTCAGTAGTGCTTGTGGGGATGTTTACCTTATAATTTGTAATCTTGATACCAATCTCAGATGCATCTGTATTTTATATTTTGTTCCGAAAAGACAGGATACCATTCAATTCTGTTTTTCCAATACTCCAATCTGTTTTAAAAATATGGAATTACTGATGATGATTGCAAAATAAGTTTCTTAATCATTAAAGAACATTTCATGGCAGCTTGGTTTTTTCATGCTCCAACATTATCAGATGTGTCCTTTATAGCTTTTCCTTCTGTAAAAGACAAGTTTTGTGTGACTGATTTTCTGTTTTAAAGTTAAACTTTGGTAAGACAATATTTTTCTTTATTTTTCAATCCTGTGTCCTGCTTTTGTTTGATCATTTAACTGAGTATAAAGAACTACAGATCTCAGCTTTGTTTGGTCCTTTTAACCAATGGTAACACATGCTAGATCAAGATTTAAAGAACCTCTTACAGATTAGTGCAAGTGAGACTGTTTCCTGTCAAGTGGATCAGAATTCCAAAATATGAGAGGTTCAGGATATACTGTTTAGATTAAAGGAACATACTCTTCATTGGTCCTGCTAATTTCTTAACCTGGATCTTTTTCTAATCATCCATTTTTTATAGAATCCATTAGTTAGGCCTGGTCTGTGCCATTATACACAAATCATATACATTTTTTAATCAAGCAATGACTTACATTCCTCATTGCGTTTGAAATATTTACTTAAAAATACATTGCAAGACTCAATGTTCATCTTTCCCCCCCTCCTTTTAAACTATAAAAAGATTTACAAGAAGACAGAAAGACAAAACAATGACAAGAGAATGCCTATTCCTGTGTCAGAGTAATAAAAGCACTTCATTTTCAATAGTACAGAGAGGAAATGTATGTGCAATTTCCAAGAACTTGAGTAGAACTTGTATGTGAAGCTTAACATGTTATTTGCCTCACTTTAAATACAAAGCAATATAGACTACACTTGGTAAGCTAGATATTTGACAGAAAACTGACAATTAATAAAAATCAATGTGTGTGCTTGGGCTCCATGAAAATTAGTTATACTTAAATCTGAGTTTTGGAAAGCAGCAAGTACCTTTCTAGAGCAATGAACACTAATATGGCATATAAACATGCACACATTCACAGAGTTCTGTATTCCTGTGCTTACTGGGTTTGAGCATTTTGCAGAAGCCCCTCAGCACCCTGCTGAAGTGCAGCCTTGGTAGCAGTGTAACAGCTGTCAAATGCAAGACTTGGATGACACCTTCTATTTTGTGCTAAATGCCATGAGAACATGTGCTGATATTTAGTTGTAGATTCCTTTCTTAAAACTATTGGGGAAAAAAGTTTTTTAAAAAGGCAGAAAATTAATTCCGTATTACTGTAAAAATTGTCTCTTTCCCCTTAAAAATCATATTAGAAAAGATTTACTTTTCCCTTCCCTAAAAAAACTGTAACTGTACCAGTATTCATTAAATGCACAAATGAATTATAAACCTAGAATTCATTCTCAAAGAAAAACATGAGATGTTTTTTATCCAACAGCATGAGGCAAATGGAGCTCTGGTAGACTGACGGAGTCTCAGCAAAGGAGTAGATGCATGCAGTTCTCTCATTTGTCTCACTTGATACTGTCCTGTTGAGCTCTAATCAAGCTTTTCATCCAGTTTGAGTCAACCAGAGTCATAGAATCACAGAATGCTCTGGGTTGTAAAGGGCCTCAAAGGTAATTTAGTTCCAACTCCCCTGCCATGGGCAGGGACACCTTCCATTAGACCAAGTTGCTCAGGTTTCCATCCAACTGGATATGGGAGGAAAAGAGAGCATCAAGGTAGTAATCTGTGGTCAGAATGGGAAACACTTGAAAAGGTGATAACTTAGGACAGAAAAATGGATACATCATGATCCCCAGTCCTGACAGGGTCCAAAAGCTCATGACAAGCATGTCAAAAAGCTCAATGCACAAGCAAAATTAAGTTAAAGGCATCTGGGGAATGAGACTAGAAGAAAAGAGTAAGAAAAAAAAGAGAATGGTATCCTGAGTATTTAGGAAAACAAGGATAAAACCAATTCAAATTCCTAGAGATTATTCAAAAATGTAGGAGGACAATTGAGATGTCAGACTTGAAAATACTCTTATAAAATGATAAATGTCTAGAAGAAGGAGGTTTTCAGCACTGATAAATAAAAATCACTAGAAAGGTTTCAGGTCACGTGGAGAAATACAGACTAGAACATCAAGCCACAAATAAGTGTTCAAATGTGTCATAAAGGCAGTTTCAGATGGAGTGTATGAAATGGAAAATGAAGCAGTTACCAGTTTGATCTGGTAACAGAAAAAAAAAATAAAAAAGAAAGCTTTTTATTTAATCCATCATTTAGAAATGGAAGGAGTGTGCATTGTTGATTATGGAGCAAAGAGAGTCAGTAGTCACATGCGAGACAGGAGAAAGATCTTGAAATTACTGACTGCAGATGCCTCTCTGTTTATAAAATTAGTTGCCTGTACTTATATGCACAGTCATACAGTCTAAATTTCTAACCACTTTCCTATACTTTGAACACCTTATTGCCAACAATACAGATTAATATAATGCAACCACAGTCCACGCCAGAATTTTAAAATCAAGGAGTAATGGTAATATGCTATTGTATTTTATTTTCAGTCCATTTCACAGTTTTTTCTTTTTAACTTGAGGATTCCTTGAAGCTTATTTTAAACTGTAATGACAGGGTGGTATACAGCTTCTTGATCATCTTATAATGGTGATGCTTGTTTTAGTTGAATTTATCAGCCAAGTACATTTTCTCAGCTTTCCCTCAAAGAAACATGTCTCTGATCTACAGATAACTGACTCAATGAGCTGATGAAATCTTACTGGTGGTTTACTTACACATTAACTTCCAAGTGTGATTTTTTTTTTAACACAGCTTCAAAACACGTCTGATACTAGCTAATATCCTACAGGCAAAAAATTATAGGAATAGCCATCTTCATGAATGACATAATGTTCCCAGTGAAGGACTCCAGATCCTGACAACTCAGAGCAGCCAACTCCACCACCACCATTAGTGTGAAACCATTGACTCAATGACCTAGAGGAGAAAGGGTGATTATAACACAGGAAAAGTGCTAGAAACTAGGAAGTGAGTTACAATTTTAATTGCATTATTGCTATTATTATGACTGTTTCTGAATGTAAGTACTCTACCTGCATTATTATTAGGCTTTTTTTTTTCCCTGCAATAGTTGTATCTAAACTATTAAAATTCTGCTAACAGTTGGTTTTAGTTGTATGTCTATAAACTGTGCCTACTTTTTTGCCTCTAAACTGTACTTTGAATGCAGCCACAACACCTTTGCAGTGAAGTTTTAAAATTTCATGTGGGAAAAGAAGTCTCTTAAATTCTTCATGTTTGCTGGAGGACTGTACAATAATATTCTGAGTGGAATATTGACATTGTTCGCATAAAAAGGTATAGGAATAAATAAAGTGTGTAAAGCTCTAATTAATCACTTATACATAAGACTTCCTGGAGAATTTGAAATGTTGAGATGTGAATTTGTGTCTTTCATTTTCCCTGTACCCTTTTTTCCTCACAAAAAGTTGCAGTTCTAGATTATTATATGACATTGATGAAGTCATCTGCATGACTATTCCAATAGAGCTTCTGGATGTGTTTTATTTTGTGTTTGGTTGCCAAGTCACATTTTTTTATACACTTCTAATATGAAAGCAAATCAACAAAATTATAAAAAAAGGTTGGTTAATTAGTAATTCCTCCCAGCTGTAGTTACATTTTTTTAATCCTAATTTTGATAAAAATCAAAATCATGTGATCAAGCTCACATGCTCAATAGATGTCTCTTATCATTTATTTTCAATGCCATGCTTCGTTTTATGGTCAAGAGCCTTTGTAGACAACTTCAAATATTTTTATAAAACACTTGGTACTCTTAGTATTTTTCAGTTTTGATCTCTTAGATTATTAGGATGTTAGTCAATCTGCTTAAAACCTTTTTTGAAATATGTTCTTGTTTGTAAAGCTAAATAAAATAACATAAATGGATTTTCTAATGAAACAGAGAGAAATGGTGTGAGGTAATATTTGCATTCCAAAGTTTCTTGATCTTGCCAGATAAATAACATCCCACACAGAAAAACTGAAAATGAGCACAGTAGTTCTACAACTTGCCATGAAAGTTATTTCTTCCAGTGAAAAACAAGGGCAAAAATGAATGCAGCATTATGTTAATATCTGTACACAGAGACACCAAAGAGGGAGAGAGAGGATAAATTGAGGCCAATCACAGGGTAAATGTAGAATTTCTAAATGTATGACCATTGCTTTCAGAAGAGGAATACTGGGTGCTTTTGAAATCCACCAGAATTTAAAAACAGAAAAATACAATACACAATCCATCTTTACCTTCCTTTTATGATATCAGTAAGATAGGAATTAGCATAAATCTTTAATAAGGAAGCTACCAGAGTAAAACTTATAGCTTGTAGTACAGGGACTTGCTAGCCCAGGGAGAGAATGAGCAATGTGTTATGTCTGGGAAGCAGTATGGGAAAAGTTTAAAGTGGCACACTTTCATTTTTCTTCACCATTTAGGAGACAGAGCATCTTGCATCCTGAACCTGTAGGTAATAGAATGCACTTATGCATATGTAGAAGTCTACGTGTATATGGCTTATTCCAGGATGAAAGTTCCTCTTCCTCTAAGACTGCTCCAGGTGTACTTTTCTTACTGGGTCTGAATCTTCATGGGTATTTAATACAGCAGGTTAACAGATCCTCCTCAGTTGGGGAAATAAAAGATAAAAAACATTCAGAGAACTGCAAACAATATCCAACAATACTTCCTGAGAAAAATATGTATTCTCTGGAGTTCTTTTCCTGCCTGCCGTATTTCAGGAGTCTGTAGCAGTTTATAAATATTATGTGTCTTCGTGAAAAAGAAAAAACAAAGGTCATTTACAGTGATTAATGTTAACCACACAAAACAAGAGCAATCAGCTTGCCATTTTACATAACACCCATATCACACAGCTCTATCTCACAGACTCACTGCAGCTGTTCGGTAGGTTGGTTAAGGCTGATTTAGATATGCAGTTAAGCAGTAATCTCTAATTCCTCTCAAATATTTTGATTTAATCCTGGATCACATATGGATATTTTTTTTTCCAAATATATTTTTTGCAATCTTAAACAGAGACCACACTTTTGGTTTATTTTCTTTTGCATTGAGATGATGTATTTAGGTGTCACAATCACAGCTGCTTGAGGCCACGTAACTATCTGGTATCTGATGGCCACTTTGCTCTTTTATTTTTTTTTTTTTCCCCTGATGTGTTTATGTGTTTCAAATTTCCTGCCCAGGCTTGGACAGTTCAGCAAAGAAATCTGAGTCAGGGAGAAGCATTCAGGACTGCCAAGAAACATGAATGTCACCACAAGTAAATGACTAGACTGTTGGAGATGACATTCTTTTGATAGATGATCACGAAAGAAACTCTGTCTTGTCTCCCTAACAAGAACATGCAGAACATCACATAATTTACTGTTCTCGTGTTTGCAGATGATTTTCTGTAAGCGGGCTATGGAAGAAGCTATAACTTTGCATGTGAGCATTATTTTTATCATATTTTGGATACATACAGCATTTTTCTTCTATGTTGTATCTAAAGGTATCATGAAAATGGAAAAAAATGAACTATCTCAGCACATCATAACCAAACACAAGTTAATTTATTTTGGAACTAATGGTTTGTTTACTTTTACAATTTATATTCATGAAACCTGATTCTTTTAGAGTGTTTTTATAGAGCTATGTTGATTTTATATATCTATATATGTCATGTAAATAAGCAGCTATATCTCTTTATCTGTACTGCTACTATAATATCATCATGAAGACAGTAGTTCTGTAAGATATTGAAGTAGGGACTACTAATTTGAATATTTAATGAAATCTGAAGTATCAGTATTTTCTCCTAAATAGGAAACATATATAATATATATAAAGTAGTAATGTTGATACACTCTTTATATCGGGTTAAATGTTCTTGACTATTTCTAATTAAGGAATATGCAAGATAATATAAAAAATTTTTTTTTTTTTTTTTTTTTTTTTTTTTTTTTTTTTTTTTTGTTAATTTTGTCAGCCAGTGGTAACTCCTGGAGTTTGTATCACAGTAATGCCACAGGTGTTTCTTTTACCCAAGCATGCTGTAAAAAGGAATAATATTACCATGAAGGATGAGTAGTTAGGTTAGA
This sequence comes from Hylia prasina, assembly GCA_013397195.1. Classification (NCBI taxonomy): domain Eukaryota; kingdom Metazoa; phylum Chordata; class Aves; order Passeriformes; family Sylviidae; genus Hylia; species Hylia prasina. The sequence goes on along the minus strand of VYXD01001995.1, from coordinate 297,929 downwards.
AAGTACATGGGCCTGCTGGAATGGGTCCAGAGGAATGCCACAAAGATGATCAGAGGGCTTGAGCACCTTTCCTATCAAGAGAGAGCTGGGGTCGTTCAGCCAAGAGAAGACTCAAAGTAGTTACTGATTTATTCATTCTTTATATTATACATAAACTAGTCCAAACATGCATCATAAAAAAATAGTTTTAAATATATTTTTACTTTTAAAAATTTATCTATAAATTCTGCGTCAGTTTCTTCTTTATTCTATTTATCAAAATAATAATTTGCATTCTTTCATTCCTCTGTCAAGAGACAGTCACTACTCCATATCTATGATGAACTTGCCTGGAATAAGTGCTAAACTCTTCTGAAACATTTACAAGAGTGAAACATATAAGTGGAAACATACTGAATCTATATATTTTGCTGTATTTAGAATTTTAGCTATTACTTAAAAACTTAAACCAAAAATTACACCGAAGAAACTTGTTCATTTGACTACATTTCACCTTGCTTCACATATTTAATTTTTTTATTTCTTCCTGATTATTATTGCCATTATCATTATTATTTCTTCTGACTGAATGTAAAAAGTCCAAAGACTTATGTTCTCAGATTTAATTTATGCCTATAGAAATTAAACCTGATTCTGTGTGAATCAAAGGTTATTTGTACATTTCTAAGTAGATTCTGGTATGCCTTATCAAGCTAATGTTTCCCCATGAAATATAAGATAAGAAGCTGTGGCATTGACTTCAGTATGTGTTGAAAAAGACACCAAAATACTTAGAAGAGAAAGAACCCTGACTCAACGTTTTCATTATAATTTCAATCTAGATTGCTATCTAGATTAGTGTTTTACATATATGTCACACCTTTCTTTACAGTTCAGGTACAGTTCTGCAAGCAGAGCACAGCAGCTTCATATTTCAGTTCATTACTTAAGTCAAACCCCACAGTAACTCTACAAAGGAGGTTTCAATTTATTTTATTCAGTTGATTTCACCTGTCTGGGGAATTCTCTTTGGAATTTAAAACAAGCCCAGAGGGCTGTCTTACTAAAAGATGATAACAAAAAGAGAAAAAGCAGAAAGTTCATGTGTTGAGCAACCATCGCCATTTACCCTTTCAGCATATAACAATATAAGTAAAGGAATATGATAAACTGTTTCCAAGTAGCAGCAGAGATTTGATAAAATTTTAGAGAAATATGATATTACTGTTTCCTGCTTCTTAAGTTGCTAACATTGTTATGGCCTAATTCTTGTTGACAAATGCAAGGCAGAAACTCCATTAAATGGCAGAGTAGGCAGAGGCACTATTTCAACAGTTAAAAGAGTTTTCTGATCTCACAGGATGTTAAAACCATGTCCTAAGAGAAATTTCCTTGACTTATCTATCTTTTCTGGTCATTTTACCATCTCACAGAGTCCTCTGGCAATTGTAGCAGCTGATGCATGAAAAGCTCATACTCAAAATGTCTTTAGTACATTTTGTTTTCTTGGCTTATAGTTTACCTCAAAGCAAAGAGAAACAGCAAGACTAGGAAGCTCTCTAGCTCTATAAAACTATGTGTTGCAGAATAACGAGATTTCCGGGACCTTCCTTTAAAAGCATCTAACACAATGGTCCTAGAATTTAATTTACTCATTCTGCTTTGAAAAGTAACAGAAAGTTCTGAAAGGCTTACCATCCTTTCAAAGCACCGTGAAAAACATAACACATCATCTTTGCATCAATACCCATAGCACTGATGTTTCTTCATACACACCTTACAAGAAAGAATATTCATTTTCTGATTTTTTTTAGAAAACCTGGACGTAGTGCAATTTCTCATTTTAATTCAGTGTAAATATAATAAAAAGAGTTCTGCTCTTATATTTGTTAATCATCTTTATTAACATTGTTGTCACAGGCTATTCATACAGGTATAGTTACAATCATTTGTATTAAGCAAACAAACAAAGCTATTTTTTCATATTTTTAAATCTCTTTATAGCCTTGTTTAATATTCTGGACTGCATATCAGTGGCACCTCATTCTGTTTGGAACTTACAATGAAAGGTATGATGGTAGTTTAGATAGCAACAGCTTAAACAGGAAAATTAATTTAGCTGCAATTTTTTTTTCTCAAAACCTCAAAAACATCAAGAGTGTTTGAATTACTAGGTCTATAAAAGAAAAGAATAACGGAAGTTCATAATGTTTTGTATTTGAAGAGAACTAAATTTGCTACTTGATTATTAAAAAAAAAAAAATCTCAGATTGAGATTCTCAGCATTTCTAATCTTAGTAAGACTGCTGCCCGAAACATGTTTTCGAACAAAATTTATGGTAATTTATTTCTGTGTTTTGTGAGCAGGAAAGTATATTTTAGGGGTTGCTAAGAGCTAATTAATTTAAATATTAGTGGCAATAGCAAGTAACCAAACAATAATTATGTACTTCTCTACCTATTCATTCTAACATACCTGGATTTTTATTTATAATAAAGGAACAAAAAAACAATAGATGTAATGTACACTGAATCATGAGTGTTTTCACATGCAGTCTTTGAAGCTGATTAACTGACCTGTGACAGCAGAATAACAGTAATGATTTATTGAAACCAAAAAGCTGTGTTTTTCCCAGTGACCACTGGTTTCTTCAATAAAATAAAGTTTTACAGAGTCAAAAGATGGGGAAAATTTCATGGAGATATCAAAATGTGTCAAAAAGTTAAACAATAAAAATGTTTTTATCTGTCAAGCCTCATTAAGAAGGATTTGCTACATTTGCTTAGTGTTTTGCATATGGTATGTCACTGGTATCAGGTATTCTTAGCAAGCTTAAAATTATAATAAGAAATAAAATCTTTCTATAAAAAAAAACCAACAAAAAACCCAAAAACAAACAAAAAAAACCCTCTAACCTGGTTCTTGTAGGCAGATTTTTTTTCATTTTGCTCCCTGTGAGTGATTTGCAAGGGTTTTTAACCTTTGAATGAAATGTCTTGGATATTCTGTTCAGCTAGTAATGAGTCAAAGTAGATACCAGAAATGGGACCAAGGAAGAAAGACAGGAAAGCAAGCAAGACAAGAAAGGAAAACATAGCAAAAAGAAAGATAAAAATCAAACCCAAAGTTCAGTATGAAACAGGGCATAATAGTGTATTACACTGAAATTATTTTGAATGTACGTGACAATAGGAAAAAGATTGTTTCCTGTTAACTTAGCACCTCAGAGGCTGCAGTCTGAGAGTCACACTATAACAAAATGATGACCTGAGGTGTATGAGGTATAAAGACATTGTTGGATAAATAAGAACTTAGTAGTAAATTTCTTATTGCCTTAAGATTCTTGAACAAAGGGAATTCAGAATTGTAAAGTTAAAAAATTGATATATTTTTTAAAGACCACACTCAATACATGTCATTATGTTATTATTGCCAGCATTTGACTTAACAACTTGTGCATATTTCTCAAACTAATTTTTTTCTGGTTTCTTTGGCATCTGAATATGTTTATAAAGAAATTATAAGATTATGAACTTTTTAATAGAACAGAAAAGTACTTCAGTTGAAATTTTGTTCATAAAACTCTTTTTTCTACTCCAAATGTGCACATATTTCTGGTAAACGCAGGAAAAAAATCTGTTTATAACCAAACATTTCATATTTTTTTTAGGTTTTTTTAAGGAATAAATAATGAAAAATACTCTTGGGACCTTGAACATTATGGAAAAGCTGTTATTTTGTTTGGAACACATTAACTAAGTGGGGTATTTCTTAAACAATATTTAAAATTATTTATATATGTTTGGGTTTAGTAATGTGCAGAATGAACAATGTCAGACAACAGAGCCACTTCTTTACACAGGAGGCTAATCTAAAGGTCACCACTTATGGAAAAGAACTTGTGAAGGTCAAATTCAGTATGAGAGAAGATTCCAAATAAAATGAACCTTAGGCAAATATAAATACTTCCTTGGACATTTATTACAGAATGTTAATAAAATGGGAAACCAAATACTGAGCAACCTTTGAGGTTAGACTTTGACGGGCATAAGGCTTTCACTACTCTCAAAAATTTTTGAGCACCTCATCTTGTCTTGAAAATATTCAGGGTTTTTGTATTTGATTTAAATTTATAAGGGAATTCAGAATTGACTGAAGTGTCCTAAACGGTGATCTCAGCCATTCTCCATTAGGTAGCAAAGTTCACACTCATCAATTCTGTCTTGGGGGAGTTTCTAGTTCCATAAATATTTGTGGTTAGAAATATGCAATCAGTTGTACATTTGTATCACTTAAGCTTACTGGGAAGAAGGAGAGATACATTAGAGATTGCCTAAAAGAGAAATGAGATCCTGAAACATGTTTAATTTCTACTACTAAGAATATATCATTCTCCATGAAGTAGTTATTTTTATTCTCATTTTTCCATAATGCAATCTCATTTATAGAGAAAACAGTCCGCCGTAATACTTGTATAAATCACAAGTATTGCTGGGATTGCTAAGTGACTCTAAAGCTAGATGTAATTGCTAATTAAGTATCTTGTAAACACTGAAGTCTCTGGAAAATTTCACTCAAGGGGTTGGTTTCACAAGCTCCAAAACATCTTGTATTTCCTGTAACAAAGGCAGCTAACTGCCTAGGAGTAGTATATATGCTTTACAGTGATCACCATGAAGATACCTCAGGCAACACACATTTATTTAATAGACTTTGTGTCAGACTTCCTTTTCAGGTAGTTCATGTCAGTTTTCAAAATGGCTGTCAGTACTTCAGGCATTCACATAAAATTTCAGTACAAGTACATAATAGTTTATTTTATTTTGTGAATATTTTTGTATGCACAACACATTTTCACTGTTTACTCTTATTATTCTTTTAAAAAATAGGTCTTGCACCCACAGAAAAAGCTGATTTGTGAGAAATTAACTTACTAGCAATGACCATGTTGCCATACCTTCTTCTAATTAATGCTCATTTCTCTGTGCTTGTTTTTTAACAACTACCATTAGCCAAGATAGATCTCTGAAAATTTAGTTCAGTTCTTATCTACTTGAGAGTGATTTTATAATGTCTACCTATAGGCGAATTCTACGTTATAATGAACTCTTTAATAAAAGTAATTTACTGTGGTAAATTGAGATTAATTAATTTGGATGTAATATTTACCATAAATACATCAAAATAATTTAATAGATATTGTTTCTGGGAATCAAACTTTTGTTCTGAATCATCAAAACTAACATACTGCAAGTCTTGCAGTATGTTACTTTCCTATCTGTATTGCATTGTAGCAGTAATACTGTAGTAGCAGAGTGCTTAAACTCCCTCCTCCCCTCTCTGTTGTGATTTCAGGACACCTTAGAAATCAGTGCCAGTACATGCAAGGCATGGTAGATTTTCATAAGCATACAAAGGAAGAATTTTCACTAGCTAGCAAAAATACCATCACACATTGCTGCTGGGCATAAGTACCTGTCTTTTCAATGAGCACCGTGTCCAGCCTGACTTGTCACATGCAGAGTCCTGCAAAGACTCAGCCAAGCTTAAGGTTTCATTTTTGCTGGAAAGAGACATTTACCTGAGATAGAAATGTCCTCTTTAGAAGTGGATACTGTACTATACTACCTCTCAGCAAAAATAAAAGCTTTGTTTAATTAAAAATAGGTATGGTGGCCACTCAAAGAGATATGTTATGAAGTGGCAAAGACAGAAATGATAGTGACAAGAAAAGAATTCACTCTAGATTGTTGGCTGCTGCCAGAAGGATAAATACTGCCTCGGTCAAGGCAAGTCCAGGGACTGTTTAATTATAGCCTACTGTACTAACTCCTGGGAATGTGGTTACTGGTTAGTGATGGCTCAAACTGATTGTGATATAACAGCGTTTCCCTGCTTTAGAAGCTCAACTGCCCTACACGCAGACACCAACTGAATTTTAGGAGTTATCTATCTTTGCCACATGTCAGGTTTTTTTCACCTTCTTTGGTACAAGATACCAATCTTCAGTACCAGTTAGAGCACAAAGGCTCTGAGTTTGGATCTAATACAGGCCCAGATCTATCTGATGGCTGTTGGAGTTTCCCTGTAAAACACAGCATGAATGCTCTCCCTGTTTCCATTTTCTCTGTTTTTCTTGCCCACTGGCAATTGTGCTTGATGTCAAACTGTTCTGTACTACATCAGAAGAGTAAATCTAACCTTACCATGAAATGACTATTGCATAAATAGTCTTCTAGGACAATTCTGTCAGCAACAATATTTGTATGTTTAGCAGATAGCATTAAACCCAACATTTGGACTGACAATTGAATGCTTTTAATTTTGAAATCTGCAGCAAATTAATATTATTTGCAAGTGAACAAAAACAACAACCTGCTAAAGGAGTACTCAAAAATTGTATCACCCTATTTTGAATTGTGGGAGAACTAGATTTATTATTGCTTGGGAACTTCGCAACCTTAGACTAAAACCAGTTTTTATCCTCTTCTAATACTTACATGAACTGCAAGGGAAGCTTCCTAAGATTTTGAGCTTAGCCTCCTTATAGGGCATAAAATACTTTATTCCCATTCTTCTTCCTGCATAAAGTTAGAACACTAACACACATATTCTCAGTTAGAGCAAAGGCTTGGACAGTCATAGTGCCAAACTGGCTTGCCTTGAGTCTACCTAACACAACTACCCTTTGTTTGTCTTTGCTTCTTTTCTATATTTCATTGCCATTATATTTTTTTTTTACTCCATTTTTGTGTCCCTCTAACCTGCGTTCCTTTTATCCACTCTTCTTCTGTCAGTTTTATCCATCACTGATGACTACAGTGCTTTGTTCTGCTCTCTTGTAGCATCTCTTTTTCATGTTAGCCCTACCTATTTTATATTTTTCTTTTGCCCATTTGCTTTCTTTAATTTTAAAATATAATACTGTACTGACCCCCTATACCCACCACAATCCACAAATGAAAAGCCTTATTCTTCCTTTTCAATATTTTGCCCTTCTACTTTATAATACAGAAAATAATAGTGATAGCATTTTGTTTTCCTACTCCAGAACAAAAAAACAAGAAGGTCTAAGGAGGGGAAGAGAAGGAGGGAAGGAGGGGAGGGAGGGTGTCACTTGTTAATTCTTCTAATATCTCATGGGTGTCAGGTGAAGAAAAGGATAGAAAATGGGTTGTACGAGTAAAAAACCCAAATTAATAGGTCAGAAGCCATTCCTGGGGATCTGACTAGCAACCTTTCTGTACGTGTTGGCTAGAAGTAATTGCAAGTCATTTGAGCCATAAATTGCCCCTTGACTTTCTTTTGAAGCTACTTTCAGTTACTGTTGACATTCATCTTACCATTACAAACCTGAAGCTCTTCTTTGAGGTTAGTAGAAGTGATTCAGAAAACTGATGCTTTTTTCAGACAACTATTACTCTACTTTTGCTGTACCTCTGGCAACTAATGTTGTTCACAGTGGGAAACAGCAGAAGCTATTTATTATTTTCTAAACTTTCAGGTATTAGAAATAAACCTCAGTGTGAAAGTCAACTTTCCCATTGGATTAATTTGATATAAAACTTCCTTGAACAAAACTGTGTGCATATATATAGGGAAAAAAATTAGCATTTACTATACTTTGATCAAATAAACCATATAACTAGGGAGGAAAAAGCAGTAGCTTTACATGATGTAAAAAATTATGATAGGTTTGAATTAAAAGACAAGTGGTTTTGTTTATATGCATTCTGAAACAAAAAAGAAACAAATGCTGCTGTCAAAATGTCTGAAATAGGTCATGATTTGTGTATGTTGACATAATTTTGTATGATTTTGCCCAAAACATCAATGTATTTCGCAGTATGTAACAGCAATTCTATATACACCTGACCTCTTTGAATAGTTCAGTGATTAATTAACTGATTGATTATTGCCCAGGCATTTAGACTTCATAGAATCTGGTATTTCCCTTTGCATTTTTTCTGACATGTAGTGTATATTGAAGTCTATTAAAAGCGAGAGTATGTAGGCACTTGGATTGATTTGCTTTCTATGGATTTTTCCTCAATATTTTGTGATTTAAAATCCCCCTTGAAGCCCTTAGTTTTTAGACTATACACTGTATAGGACTTCCTTTATTCATTTGTCATCTTCTCTATAATGCTGTGCATAAAAAGATTTTGGGTATGTGCACTGCATTTCCAAAGTCTGTTAGCATGCTTAAGAATAGTTGTTATATATGTAACTCTAAAAAGGTACTGGAGGAATGATTCTAATCTTTTTTCTTGTATGTCAGGCTACTTCAAAATGGAATCTGAAATAATTTGTAAATAAATTTTCTTCACAACTTTAGAATCCATGCTGTGCCTGAATGTGTAGAGTTTTATCACATTCATTCACATATATATAAAAATATAAAATAAGTATACGCTCATCCAACAGTCACAGAAGTTGTGCTACAATTATTGTATTGATTTAATCCTCCATTCTGACCATAATTTTGATGATTTTCATTTGAAAAATATTATGTTAAATTTTGGCATAAATGTCCTATTCAGATAAAAAACTTTTTTGTTATTTTTTTAAAAAAATATCATTCGGCTATTACACTGATTTATTTTTGATACAATCAATCCTCTGTCATGCAGATGCTGATTTAGAGAATGCAAGGTTTTCTGATATAACTACTTTAGGAGGCTGTAGCTTAACTAATCATTTTAATAGAACTAAACAGAATTGTTGATATCATAAGTTCTTTCACTGAAATACTGAATTTGTAAGTAAAATAAGTATAGTCCATTGGAAGCAAGATGGTATATAAGCAAACATTTAAGTATTTGCATTATAAATAAAAGAATAAATTATGTTACAATGAGTTCATCTCGCTTGACATGTGGTTTCATGTTGGGGAAGGTGATTATTACCCAAATCTACAGTTTCAAACTTTGATCAGCTAATTTAGCTAAAGCAGTTACAGAACAAAATCTTGAGCACTAGGTTATTGAAGACTACATGTAGTGCCTAAAATGGGTGGGGTTTTTATATTCTCCATAATACTGCCACATATTGTTGATAATTTGAGGAAAAAGTTATTAGCTCTGCCTCTTATATTAAAATGAACAGTATGTGACATGTTTGATCTGCTCTTTCTGATATCTGTTTCACATCTGTTTAAAAATCTCATTGTAACTGAAATGTTAATTCCAGACAGTAACCAACAGAAGTCATGTATGGAGAAAGCATAGGGAGGAGTTCAGATTACTGTGGTGAACTAATTATGCTTCTGTGTTCAAGAGACTGGCTATTTTAATTTATTGAGCCTTAGCATTTCTTACAGGATATGAAGGATCATGTGATTGTAGAAATGCTATGATGCTGCTTAAATGGGGGTTTAAAAAGATTGACTTAGCAAATTGGAGAATTCAAGAACCTGATATATTTTGAAGGCTGATTTTTGGAAGAAAACTTGTCTATTCTATTGTCTATTGTAAGAAGAGTTCTGAAGAGGAACTTCTTTTTTTCTTGTTTTTTTTTAATGCTCGTGTACCTTCCTGTCAAGAAATTCTACTAGGTACTGCAATTTAGCTCACCCTAATATAATTAAAAGAAGTTAGCTTAAATCTGCAATGACGCTTGACTAACAATATTCCTTGCTCAAGTTAAAAAAAAAAAAATTACACCCCAGCTTTGTGATCACTGAGCTGTTAACTCATATGTTTTTAAAGGAACAGAGTTTAGATAAGATTTGAGATTTGTTAAGGATCACAGAAAATATGAAATCCATAAGTCCAATAATCCTAAAAATAAAACCTGAGTTGAAAAGAAATATTGCAAAATATAATTATTGAGAATGTATTATTTTTGTGAGACAGAATAATTTATTTTCAAATTTGATTTTTCTCACCTGTCTACCTTGTACTGCAATATTACTTGAAATGCAATTTAGAACTGAAAGTGCTATATTTATTTTCCAGATAAAATATCTATGTTTCCCTTCCTTGTAAAATTCATTTATAACTCTTATACCTTTACGCATATTTATATAGACCAATAAATCCAATAAATGTGTATATATATATATATATATATATATATATAAAACTTTGTTTCAGGTACCAAAAAGAAAAAAAAAATAAGTGTTTGTATAAATATTGCTTAATTTGTGTTCTCTCTATCATAAGTAGTTCTGTATTACAAGTTACATCCAATGTCATATAGTGCTTTCTACAACAAAATATGGTAAAGATTGTCTTTAGCTCTCACTTTTGAAAACAAAGCCATCATTGGGAAACTTGAGAAGTAATGAAAAGCAGATTAAAGATATTATAAAAGTGTTGAGTATTTACAAAATCCCATTAAAAAAATACAATGCATTGGTTAAGGTAGGAGGTGTTTTCCTAAGCCTATACATTCACATTTGACTTCTGATAAAATACTACCAAGTACCAAAAGAAATTTCTTCACTTGTAACCAGTATTTTAATATTGATGTAGAAATTAGAACTAGATCTACAGTTTCTGAATGGAGAATCTCAAGATAGGTACAATAGAGAGAATAGTGTAAGGAGAAAGAGAATGGGCCGCTAGCTTACCCACACTCTGAGAAAAACGAATAAAAAGGCTGAGGTTACATTAGTACTCTGGTTATGTAATGTGGGACAGACATTTAATCAAGACAGAGATCTGTTATCAGTACAAGAACTTTCTGTCATTTACATCTTTTTCCACTGCAAGCATAAAGGCACCAGAGCTGACATGGGTATAGAAAGTGAAAACCACCTTAAGGTTAACTGCCTTTAAAAGGCATTCTACCTATGATTGGGGGTTATAGCAGCTGTCAAGTTACTGTTTTCTAAACAGTTCATCACAGCTGGCAGATGTGTCACCAACAGGATTTTGTTTTTGGAACGCAAAACTATGATTTCTTAATTCTGGTAAAGAGGAGAAAATGCTATATTGTCTAACTGAGAGGCACGTCTTCCATTCACAACCCATCAAGTTGCTGAATTTATTCCAGTTTACTGCTGTTTCAGTCATAAGGCTCTAGCCCTTTTCATTGTGCAATAAATAGCAGAACACAATTTTTTACATTAAATACCTTCATTTCAAACCTCTTGAAATAACAAAATACTATGTAAGACCCTTGGTTCTCCTGTGCCTTTTCTTTAGCAGGAGACTGGATATTCTCCCTCTTTTTAAAGATGTGATTCAGAACACATCTTAAATCTTTGTGTATTATGTTCAACCTGCAAGTCCTGTTTTATGGATTTAGACAGTGTGATGTGCTTTTCGCTACAGGGCTCTTAGGCACAGTTTACTGCTGCTCTGTGCACAATAAATATATAAATAATTTACTTGCTCTAGTCTATATAAATGATTTGTTTGCTTAATGTGTTGGAAATAATTTGACATATTATAGTTGCTGTTGTTGTTGCCACAACATTACTACAAATAAGCAAGATCTATATCTTGTTCAGTCTTCTGGAAACAATTTTTAAGCTCTTTATTATAATGCTATTTTTACAACTTTTCTGCTAATAAATACACAGTTGTGTTATGTCTTGAGAAACAAAGATTTAAGAAGGAAGTATTTTTTGAATAATCACTCATTCCCATTTAAACCACTACTTTTATTCATACACTCAATAACACACAGTATATAGAAAATAATCCATAAAAAATCCATAAAAAATTATTTCAACCCCCCCATCTAATGTCAGAAGTGTATAACACAATTTTTAAACAATTTTGCCATTGTCATCTTCATGCATCCCAGTCAGAAAATCTAAAATAAGCCAGGAAACTTTGCCAGTCTTGCTTCCTGTGAGAAATATGACAGAAATATTTTTCTTGCCAAGAGCCCAAGTCTCATTTTCACATTAAACACATAGAGACGTGGAGATTTCTCTCATAATTATGAGCACTGTATTAACCTCAGGAAGATCAGAGAGCAACTTTGGTGTGCACAACAGCTATTTCAGATTAAAATACCTTTCAAGTCTACTCACAACTGGACTATATGAAATCCATAATTCACTTATAATTCACTGTCTTTACTGTCTTGCAAGATGGCTCTTAACTGTTTGCTCTCTCCCTTTGAGTGTGTGCCTTCTGGCCTTAGTACACGCTATTTCAACCCTGCTCCAAGTTAGATTTCTTCACTTCTGCGTGGCTCTTCTGTGTAAACATAAACAGAGCAAAGCAATAAGAAATATTTTCATGTTTTCGTATCCAATGTCACTGTGGTGTTACCATTCTTTTCTGTGGGAACCTTGAAATCAGAGAGACATATGTCTTTCACAATGAGTGTGAACAGATCTTCTCACACCAATAAGCAAGATGGGTTTGGAGGCCTGTTTTTAAACTTTTTATCTCTTTATCATTTGTCAAAAAGTGGCTTCTCTGCTGACAATGAAGCAAACATTGTTTTTAGCCATATTTTTTTTTCAAGAAGGTGACTGTTGGTGACATTCTGGAATGTTTTTGGACTTTATTTTGGTCTTGTAGTCAGGAATACGTCTTTCACTGCAAAATCTCTGGCGCTTTTTTTTTTTTTCCCCCCTATTTTTTTTTTCCCTANCCCCCTATTTTTTTTTTCCCTATTTTTAAAATCACAAAGTGTACCAAATAGACATATTGTCTAAACTGCTGATTTTGCATGGTGTTAGGAAACAAGCAGAAAAATTAATTATTTTCCTAAAGAATCAGAAAGCAATTTGTTCATCTCTGACATATCTGCTTTTTATTGTTAATGATGTCAAAAAGAAGGTCTTATTCTGAGGCTATTGCTGAAGTGTACTTTTTTGAATTTATTTTTTTATTTTGTTTGCATCTCTTTTCCTATGAAGATAAGAAATATTAACAACATTTAAGCTCATCGGCTCTTAACTTGGTGGAAAAACTTAGCTTATGTCTCATTACACTACACAGATTTGCAAAATTACCAAATGAATGCAATTCATATATTTGAAGGGAGCCCAGAAGTTTGTAGAACTGTACAGCCATTCAGTTTCCAGTTCACATGCAGCAAGCCCCACAGTGAACTTTTACTATTTCTAAGCTAGCTAAAGTATTAATGGCAGACATGCATTTGCTTGTCTGTGGGTGCGCATAGGAAATAATCTGTCAGGAAGAGGAAAAGTAAGAAAGGGACTATTGAAGCTCTGGAATTTTGAAACATTTTTTTGGCCAATAGAAAAACCTATGGTATTCTATTTTTATAAGACATGATATAAAGGCTTTACATTGGGAAAAAAATACAAAGTAGATTCAGAGCACCCAGACAAAAAGCTAATTCATGGATAGTCTACTGCTTAATTAAAATCAATTAACAAAACCAAAAAGGAGTAGCATGCAGCAAGTCCATTTACTATTTGTTACAGCCTCCTTGACACAAAATTTGGCATCACAATTGCTTTTATGGTTCTTGATTCATAAAGTCCAACATTGCAGAAATATGTGAAGCCACATACATATTATTTCCAGGTACAAGCAGGGTTTTTTTCAAATAAGAAACACTCATGCTTTATTATTTTTATTTCTTAACGGAAGCTTAAGCTCAGACATAATTCCTTACTGCCTGTTCTAGAAGGATATGTTTGACAATTGCCTGTAATAAATTATAACCAAACCTGTGGCTTTACTATTTCATTGCCATATTATATGGGCCTTAGAACATCAATTTATCTTCCACTACATCCTCTTTCAATTTGTCTGGATTTTTTGACAGTAAACAGGTTGGATTTTCTATATGAAGCCTGCTTGTTAACTGTATTTTAGAAAGCTTTTATCTAATCTTCAAATGTCAATAAATACTAAGGACAGACCATATGAATTGAGAGACAGGAAGCCTGAGCAAGTTTTCTTCCACTCCACAGCAGTGGACAGTTCTCTGTCTCAAGCAAGTTAAGTGCAAGTAAGAACACTGGAGGAATAAATGTTAGATGGGCTTAAAACAAGGACAAAAAGGGCTGGGAGGCAGTGTGGCCTAAAACACAGCCTGTCTTGGGCTGCTGAGTATGGTGAACAACCCTAACTTATCTCTCTACCCACCATCCTTCTGTCATTATATATACTTTTTTTTTT
>VYXD01001995.1:221859-283853 GCA_013397195.1 Hylia prasina | reverse complement strand
TTTTTTTTTTTTCTTCATAAAGAGCTCCATGATCAGCAGCAGAAAGGGAGATAGATAAAAAAGAGGCATAAGGGGTGACAGCCAAGTACAGCAAGCAGAAGAACAGGGCACTGGTTACTGCTGTCTCAGGAAGAATCTACCACTGTAAGCACTCATTCTCCTAAATGATGCTGAGCTGCCCTCTGCCTTGCCTACCACTACTACTTGCCTACCTCAAACTACTTCAAAACAGAATGCACTTCATGAAAAACTTACTGTGTGGATTTTTAAGCATTTGGTTCATTTCACATCTTTAAACAAAATTACCTCAATTATAAAAGAACTAGTGTTCTGCTATGATAAACTAAACTAGCCATGACTAATTCACATAATTTTCACATAATATAATCCTATTTTGGATTATAACATAAGAACAGCCACACAGGGATAGAATAAACGATCATGTTGCTCAGTGTCATGTGGAGCACTATCCTTCCAGTGGAGGTAAAAATAGTCCCTGAGAACGTAAAAAAAGAGAATAATGATAAAAGCATAGTGTCCATTTCCCCCTCTCCTTAGTACTCCAAAATCCAGCTATTTTCAGCCCATTTTTTGAGCAGAACATAGTTCCATATATGTCACCACTTCTAGAGATTTCTCTTCCATTTGTTTGACCTGTCTCTGTTTGAATTCTAATGGGTCATGAACTGGTGTCTGCTTGTGTATTAAAAATGGAATTTGGCCTATTATTTTCTTCTGGGTGCACACACACTTCAGCAGTATTGTATGTGTTTTTTGTCCCCCAGTAGAAGTGAAAAGGCCCTTCTTTTCAAGCACATTGCACTGGGAGTTTGAAACTCATAAAATGATAAATTTTAAGACCATGGCCTCTTGAAATGTTGATAAATCTGTACCTGCTTTGTAGACTTAGGTTAATATCTCTAAGGAACACTTTCTGTGGACTTTCAAACAGAAGCATTAACAGTCCAGACAGTTGCAAAGGTACACCCTGATTGGCTATGGTTAGAAAATGTCTACTGTTTCTTTCTTATTCTGTCAAAATTTCAGAAGTATGAAGCTGTGTATTAAGATTTATTCTACAAAAAAAGGAATCTTCATTAGAATAAAAAGTAAAAATATTGTAAGTCTTATTTCTTATGGTCTCTACTTAAACATTCACTACTGGACAGAATATTGAAGGAAATGTACCAGTAAATATTATCATTGCTGATATTGTTTCAACTGTATTTATTACCCAGAGAGGCTGTTAGCAGTAGGCAAGTTGACCTCCAGATATCTCTTTAAACTTGAATTGTTCTATCATTCTGTATGTCTAAGTAGAAAAATACTCCAGCCAACAAAGAAACAATAACAACAAACAAAAACAGACAAACCCCCTGCAACCAACCAACCCCTAACTAAACCCAAAACCAAATGACTTTAGAAAGTGGTCTAAAAATCAAGATAACTGCTAAGACACTATCTTATATTTTAAATTACCAGATTTTACTCAGGTAAATTAATCTTGATATTAAGTTGTGAAATTGAGTATGAAGATATTCTAGAACAAAAGATTTATTTTGAAGTCCATATTACTCTACTCAAAAAAAGACTAAATAGTTATAGTTTAAGCAGGACACAAAGTGGTGAACAAAATTTATCAAACAATCAAAAGTAGAGTGAATAAACAGAAAGACTGTTTTAAACAATATTTCACGTTGAATTTCTCAGGAGACAAGAGTGTGCAGATGTCAGCAGAACTTCTAATAGACAATGTAAGCTTCCAGTTTAGGGACCACTGATTTTCAGACAACAGAATTATTTAGTTTCTTGTCCAGAGAAGAGAAAAGATTTGAAATTTTGAATTTTTTGTTTCACAGAAAAGCCACAACAAAATAAAAAAAAAATATAGAAAAAATGAAGAAGTGTAAAATGTAAAACCGATAGGCTTATCAACCATATTTACAGACTTATTTGCAAATTTCTCCTGGTTTGTGAAAACAAACTCAATGGAACATTCAGTAACTAGCTGTGATGAATACTGCCGTTATTCAGCGTCACCTTTAATTATAATGTGTGTTTTGTTACAGTATGTCCTGTTGGTCCTTCAAATTGGCTGAGCATTTTAAAAAGACTACTACATGAATAATCAATAGAAGTGCATGCTAACAGGTAGAAAAGTACCTGCAGGACACATTTTCAGTGTTGCAAACTTGTAAGTATTTTGTGAACAGTATTAGTTGTCCAAATATTATTTGTTGGAATGAAACTGGTCCAGATCTGTTATGTGCCACTGCTCTCCAAGCTAAACCCTTTCTTTGAAGGATTCTATGCAATTTAACTGGTGCAAAACCTTCATGTTTAATGTTAATAACGGTGTAAATTGCATGTGGAGCAAATACTCATTTAATTGCCTGTTACCTCATTCAATTACTAGCTGAGTTAATTATGTTGCTCTTCTTTTTCAGTTATTAACTTACTCTTTTTCCACCACTCTTTCAGCTAGAATGTTTTCCTATCTAATAACCACAAATTTGAGATCCTTGATGGAGAATTGTTTTTTTTTTAAACCCCTTCTTTGACACAAAAATTTTTATCATCTTTAGTTTACCTCAAAACCACAGCTTCATTTTGTGGATTTAATTTTTTTCAATTGACCAGGTTACTACTCTGTATCTCTAAAATCTTTTAACAGTTTTACTCCTCTCTTCAGTTATTTGCCTCAGGAACAATAGGATTTTAGTTGTTCATTTTAAATAAAGAAAAAAAAAACTATTTATGGAATTGTTCAAAAAGATTTTGTGGATATTACTTGCTTGTCATGAATGAATATGGTTTCAGGGCTCTCTTCCCTTAGACCACTTTTCTTTACATGTGTAAGTTAGAAAAATCACTCAAGAAATTTGACATAGTGGTTACTTATGTTATCCTGTGTGCAATAAATAAACAATATGTATTTGTATAATGTTAATCACAAACAAATATATTTCAAATAACACTGGAGGAAGTCTCATATCTTATTACAGTATGTAAGTTTATTCTCTCTTTCATAATTTTCTTTAATAATTTTACAAGGAAAGATATGCTGAATACTGTGAAATTTTTTAAAAGGGAAGAATAACCAACCAATTTTTACAGAAAAAAAAATAAAAATAAGAAAGAACATCTCTGAATGTTTTTCAAGCCATGTTTAAAAATGTAAAAGATTTTAATGCTAATGAATCATTCTGAAACTAGGAGTTCTGAAAATAAAGCTGGTATTTTCCTTTCTGTCTTTTATTTAAATGGGAAAGTAAATAACTTCTGCTTCTTGTATGTACCTTGTCTGTCATTATGAGACCAGTTTGTAATTGTCTTTTTTAAGTTTTACTACACACATTCCAAACAATGTTTTTTGGAATTACATTTGTTGAATTTTTGTAGAGAGATTTCACATTACTTTTTATTAGTTATTAGAATTTACTAAACAGTTTCTCCTACAGAAGCCAATCTTTAGCTTAGAGCAGACAAGTTCTTGCAATATTATGAAACTTTTTATGAAAATGAGTCAACTACAGCTACCAGAGATGGCACCTACTGCCATATTTCACTTTACAGATATCCTAGCACAAAAATATATATGAGTTATGAAAAAATAAGTCAAAGCTACTACTGAATAAAGCTTAAAACTTAGATTCTTTTTATATAAAATTTAATGAAACAACTGAAAATTTAATTAAAGAACTAAGGGAAGTTGTACTGTTGCTTCTTCGGTATGTGATTTTAAGAGAATACTCACTGCAAAATTCAGTCATAAAAGCTCATTACATCTTACACATGCTTTGAGTGGTAAAGCATCATGATGCAAACTTGCAGCTTATTAAATACAGAAAGTCATGGTGCTGAGTGCACTGTTAGCCCTCACTCCCCCATCTTTGTGGCTCCCCCCATCACTGCCCACAGCCCAGTTTGGGATAATCAGCAAACTCATGAATGTTACATTCAATTCCTGCATCCAGATCACTGATAAACAGATTGAACAGGACTGGCCCTGGAACTGCACCCTGAGAAACATCTCTGGTGACCGGCCACCAGACAGATGTAGCTTCACTCAGCAACAAAATATTCAGCCCCTTCTTCACCCAGTGCACTGTGAAGCCTCACTGAAGCCTCACACACATCTGCTAGCTCCTTCAGAATGCTGGGATGAATCCCATCAGTCCATATGGACTTGTGAACTTTCAGTTGATACAGCTGGTCCCTTACAATTTCAGTGTTTACAAATGGAGAGTCACTGTTCCCACAGATCATGATCCTTCAGGTCAGGACCACACACCCCAAGCTCTGCTACCATTGCTGAAAACTGCAACAGAAAAATCATTGAATGCCTTAATTTTTTCTTCATCTCTATTAGTCAGATGACCATCCTCAACAAATATTTGTCCAATGTTTACATTCCACCTTCCTCTTGCTATTAACATACTTTAAAAAGCCTGCTACTGAATCAGTAGCCGTGGTGAAATCACTCTCCATGGACAGATGTATTCCTCTTCCCAAGGTTATCTCAGATACTAGAGTGAGACACCCACCCCATCCCTTACTGAGTAAGAGGTATGGCTAAAGTCAGATAAGCTCCACCTAAATATAAGGAAATAGTATAAAATGAATCAGAGTTGGGGAAGAGTTGGGGAAGACTCCATCGTAACTTCTGGGTTCAGTGAATAGGCTAAAACTGTCTTCTCCCCCGTAGGAAAATCTACTGGGTAAGAACCATACTCTGTGAACATTGAATGATCATCTCACACCAGTTTTTATTGGGTATT
The DNA here is from genome assembly GCA_013397195.1 of Hylia prasina. NCBI lineage: Eukaryota > Metazoa > Chordata > Aves > Passeriformes > Sylviidae > Hylia > Hylia prasina. Next base: position 279,072 of record VYXD01001995.1, on the reverse strand, counting down.
AGAGCTTTTCTGAACAGTACTTTGAATTAGAATATTACTTTAAATATGTTTTTGCAGTCAGGTGCTATCACTAGAAGTCTTTGAACCTTAACCTGTCACAATTTTATTAAGAGCATTATTCTGTACACTGTTAATTGAAGTCCTTCAAGAATGCTCGCAGTCTCTGGCAGTGGGTAAAGATATGGAGACCCAGGAGAGGGTCTCTCTGTTTAGAGTGTGACCATGAACAGGTTGGTCGAGCACACCTCTGATGTGATGAATTGCTCAGTGAAGGGTCCCCAGAGTGGGACGTTGACAGAATGGTTGGGCACAAGGGTCTCAGATTTCCTGGGGCTCTGACAGACTAATCAAACACCAAGGGTTTGACTAAATCTACCATTTTCATGTGACAGAGCAATCAAAGTAAACTCAACTGAAACAATTGGTTTTAGGCTCATAGGCAAAGCTTCAATGAATTGAAATGACTTAAAAGGAAAGATTATTTTCCCCCTTTCCTCAGTACTTCTAGCATTCTGCCAAAATCTTTAGACTATCAGTACATCAGTTTACAACATTAAGCCATATCTCAATAGTCATGACTGAAACCTAGTACCCTCTGCTCATATTTTTGTATCACATACTGTTCCAAAATTAGAGACTTAATAACAACTCATACTGTCATAGAATGTCTTTAATCAATAAATATATTATAATCCAAAATATGTGAAGCTCTCATATAATAAATCTATTAAGCTTTCTGAGAAAATATACTCCTCTACGTTTCATAAAAAAAAATCACTTTTCAAAGCTCTTTTGACATTCAGGATGCAGATAACATGTAAACCTACATAATTCAGATATAATACCCTCAATAAAGGCGATGAGAGAGCCATAACTGTTTCAGAAGCTCCCATTCTTTCTTGCTTTTTCCCTCTTTTGTGCTACAAATAAACATTTCTATTAACAAACACTTCTATTAAAATTAAATCTTATAATAAAGATAGCAAAGTTTAGACATATTTCTAAGTAATTTTTATGAAGATTAACAATGTTAGTATCAAGAGCACTGAATATTTTCTGGTAAATATTTGCACAAGGGTCAGTATTTACCACAAGTATTGAATTGCTCATGATTGAATTATATACATTTTAATAGAAAATTCACAACATGAAAGGAAGAGCTAGAATTCTAACCTTGAACACATACATAAAATACATTCATTGAACTCATTTGAACTCCAAATTGATTTTTACTAAACATCACTCAAGGCTAAGTGAATTTTTGTTAAAGAGTTAGTGTGGCATCATCTGTCCCTCTAACAAGGATGTCAAAAATAGCCTCTGGTCTGCTTCCAACTGAGCTCTTATCTTTTGCAGAAACCCATCTGCTGTAACATCAATGCAGATTATTTTTTTCCCCCCAAGTATTTTTCAAATGCATTGATATTTATCTTAGATAGTGTAATAGGTATTTGTATTAAATTTTCCTGTTACTTTATGTTTGTAAGTTAACTGTAAACAACAAAAATAATCTTTATTTAAGGTCCATGTAGTTAATTTAAGGAAGATTTGTAAACCAAAGCATTTTTAAGAATTTCTTTCCTTTAATATCTGAATTACATAATAGAGTGACTAGTTTCTCTAATGAAGATTATAAGGGAGGAAAAGCATGCTCCTTGAGATACTGGATCAAATTTAGACCAGCAGTAAGAAAATACAACTTCATACACTTATTATGTGCCATTTGAAATTATCTATATCTGTGAAATTTACAGGTTGTAAACACAACAAGAAAATCATGCCACTGTCACAACCAGAGGCGATGGGCACTGAAACACAGAAAAGTTTTAACTGTTAGGGTTATGAACATACATAGAAGCTACAAAGATATATTGTGGAGGTATTCAAAACCATCTGGACATAATCCTGGACCACTGTCTCTAGATGGCCTTACCTGAACAGAGATGGGGTTTGAACAAGATGACCTTGATGACTTTCCAGCCATCGCTTTATTCTGTGAATAAAGTGATGATGACTTAAGGTGTCCACATAAAGTAAGGTAGAATAAAACCCAGAAAAAGATTACAGCATACTTGTCAGCTAGCTTGTTGGTCTCAAAGATCAGCAATGTAGAGATGAAGTTTGCTTTTTTCCCCTAGGTTTCATGAGTATTTTTTAAATTAAATCAATTCAAAATTGTCATCTGTAAAATAGGAAGACTTTTTGTCTCTCTTACTGGCAGGTTGATTAATTCATGCACCTGAAGGTGTTTTACAGAATTAGCTAGAAAACCACTAAATTTATTATTAATATAATGAACACAAAGTAGTTATAGTAAAGCTTGGAAAGAAGTTTAAATAAGGAAGATGGTGTGGGAATAGGGAATGTTTTGAAAATTTGGTTGCACAGATGAAAACTTTCTGTTTTGCTAGTTTGAAGCATAAATACCCCTTATTTGCCATTGTATACACCTGATGTATCAAAATAAGTCTGGCAAGAGAAGTTAAGTTGTACTTCAGAGTATGTGTACATCTAGTCTCAGTGTTGAAAATATAATGAATCATGCAGTACTCCTAGGGAGGAAGCAGTAATCATTTGACCTTCAAGAATGACCTGACTACCTGCTGCCTTTCTCTTTGGATAATACAATGTCTAATTCTACAAAAAAAAAAATCTACTGACCAGCAGATCCCTAAATTGGATGTCTGATCCATCCTTAGTATCCTTCTTTGTACAATTTAGACAAATTTAAAGATCTCACCTTGAGTATATTTATAACTCATACTGTGTAATGGAGATATATGCTAATTTTAACTGTTTTGTTGATTCTCTGCCTTAATTTTTAGTTTTTTAAAAAAATTCAAGTTTAAGCCCAAGCAGTAGATATTTATTAGTAAAATTAAAGGAATAAAAACTCCCCTTTCTCATTATTAAATATATTTTTTCATATTCAAGTGGAAAAAGCAATGTCTACACAACAAACATAATTATTCTTCAAGGTTTCTCAACATTAGACGTTTAATAGATAAAAGAAACATTTCAGATCAACATTTGTACCTAATCCATGACAACTGTCCATTTGTCATAGAAAATGTAATGCAATTCATTTGCAGAGAGAGCCTGGCTCTCACTGAGGGAAACTTAAGCTAGCATCTGAGGGTATGGGACTGCACAGTCAGGAAAAGAGACCAGAGATTAAAAGCAAAGGGGAAAAAACGACATTCTAAAGGAAAAAAAAAAAAAAAGTACAGAAAAAAAAATGTTTCTCAGATTAAGGCAAGAAGTCCTTGGGGTGGAATACTTGACTGGGGTGAGGAACAGGTGCATAGGTGAGTCTGAATGCTTGGAAGCAAAGGGAATCTGTGATGCAGCAGGTGTCAAGTACTAGTTAAGCTTTCAGGAATTACTATCAAGAAAAGGAATGGTACTGGCAAGCCACTAAACCATACTGTTTGTTAAAACGAGGGTGATTACTTCATTATGTGTTGCTATCAAAATAGTAAAGTTTCGTCTAAGAATAGTCCATTTGCATTTACCTCTGGAAAACAGATATCCTATTCCATCCCTCCCCCAGTAATAATCCATTGATTGTTGGAGAGATCCAGCTAAAAAAGGTTAAAGGGAGGTGAACTTTCCTTCATAAATAGTAATAAAAATTTGATAATTTCTCTGCATAGTTTTCAAAAGTGCACTTATTATTTTGACTTTCTGAATTATTAAAAAATACTTAAAAATCCTCTTCTACATCTCAAATGAAACAACTCAGGATGTATTCCTAATAAAAAAGGGTAAGATAAGCTGAGTAGAAGAAGCTTGGCTCTCAATATGGTTTAATCCTTATTGTATTCAATAAAGTAAACTTAATTTTATACTTAATGTAATACAGCAAGACCAGACTGCCAGGGACAGAGATGCAGCATCTGAATAATTTGACTTTTTTTATTGCTCTGCAATTTTTCTAGATACATACTGCAGCCTATTCTATCCACTTAAGCCTCACACTCTGAGGAAACACTTGCTTTCACTTCCAGTGCCCAGTCAACTGTTTTACAATGGAAAAAGACAATCTGGAATAATGGATTACTCCAGCTGCATAAGTATTAATGAGCCATTTGCTTTATGTTCATACACCTAGATTTCCTTTTATGACATCAATAATGAATGGATTTTATATCATAGAAATTGCAACCATATACAGGGATGTAGTAAAACTCCTGAACTAGGGATAAGGGAATCATAATGATGAATTTGAATACTTCCATGCATGTAAACTCAAAGCTTCCAAACTACAGATACACAAAATCCCTACAGAATACTCCTATAATATATTTAATTACTCAAGAGATTGAATGGTAAAAGGTCTTACCTCCCCAGTTTGTGAGAGCTATGTAACACATTGGAAAAAAGCAGAAAATGCATAAACCATATAAACAAACTTACAAGTGATGAGGTTTATATTGTTAGAAGGAATACATAATCTAGTGATGGCAGTTCTAATAGCTGGTGTTTTCAGTAACTGACCATCTTTATTGCTACAGAAAGACAGCACAAAACTTCTGTACTAACAATGAAAAAAGTGTCATAAAACAAGGACTTAAAGACTTACACCTACTAAGATTATGGAGAGATATTTTGTGAAGAAGATGAATTGTGCTTTTTCAGTAATATACTGTGGAGAATATCTGTACTGTCATAGCTATGAATAGTAAATAAAAAACATAATAGCAATGAAATATGAGAATTTTTGTCATACTTGAATTTGGGTTTTATTTGCCCAGTGCAACAAAGTCTTCCAAACATTACAGTAGAAAGTAGAATTGTGGGGTTTTATCCCTTTTGCTCAAAGTTTAAGTTTAGTATAGTTAAGTATAGTTTGCACTTCTTTAATATAAATTCTGTTAAGGATAATTCATTAACTGCATTGGCCGTACCACCCTTTTTCTCAGGTAACCATCAAATATTCGGAATGCAAAACTGAAAAGACCTACTATCATGCAATTGTATTGCAAAAGGTGAGATAATGTAATGTGTTCAATATTTTAATTTTTTTTTTAGAATTGAAAAGAATATTTAAAAATACATTGCAAATACTAAGATGATTGTTCATGGTTTTCAAAAACGTAGCAATCTTTTGTCATCTTTCAGTTTTTAGAAAGTACTTAAACAAGTAATTATGAAAACAGAATTTTTGACGTTGACATCAGAGGCTATTTAGTGCTCACAAACGAAACATCTGTAAGTTGGAATTATTAAGTTATTAAGAGAAATTATTAAGAGAAATTATTAAGAGAAGTTATTAAGAGCAATTATTTTCATTAAGAGAAAATGAATCATTGACACCACATAGTGCTTCTTCGGACTTATTTTCTGTTGAAAGTATTTTTATTGTTAAAAAAAGATAATTTTAAAAAGTCAATGATCTATTTTCACAAGATACTTCAAATATTAACAGTTGCAATCACTATACTTCCCTATATGTTGCGATAACATATCTCATGAATTAGAACTAACCTCGGCTTTCTTAAAATGCGCTAGCCAGTGTTTCTGCTCCTGTCTGTCTTAATAATGCGTCTTTTTGTCAACTCTTTAAATAACTATCTACATATTCAATTGTTGATGCTGAAGTTACCTCAATATTTTTCTCAACTAGATAATAGGATTCCAGTGGCTTGTCTCTGTTGTTGTTCCAGGTTAGGTTTTTGTTTTCTTTTTTCTTTTAATATCAGGATATCTTATAATAAAAGGATCCTTAAATTCCTAATTTTGTTTTTCTATTCCCCCCACTACACTCTTTATAAAGCTACCTGCAATAGCTACCTCTAAAAATTTGCTGTTCATTGGATAATGCCAAACCATGAAACCTAATGTAGGACGAATAGTATTCTTAATAGTCCTATTTATTGCCCCTATGGTTAGGTTTTCACAGGAAATACACTCACTTCTCTATAAAAACTTATGAAGAACAGAATTGGACTCCTCATTGTGACCTAGTGACTTCTGAATCTTATTCAACTAGCTGCTGAAGCTAAAAGCAGGATATTGCAAAGTTTTAATTACAAATGGGGAACTTCAGCATTTTTTCTTATATTTCCAGTTATGAATTTCTCTCTGTTCCTGTAGAATTGGAACTTCAGGAGTCATCTACAATTAAGGTACAACTCTATCACTGTGGTGTAATTCCTCCCTTCATATTTTATCTCTCTTGAGTTGTGCTTTGTGTGGAATGCTTAGTACAGATAGACTATTGACTAGGCTATCAGAATTATTAATAGGAAATAACATACCACTATATTACAAGCACTCCATTGTAGTAATTAATAAGTCAATGTAAATAAATGCAGTAAAGCCTGTACTTGATAAATCTTCTGGATACTTACTATTAATGTCAGAACAGTTATAAGATTTGCATGTAAGGTACTCAGATTTTAAAGATATCTGGGTTGTTTTGTTTTTAAACAATTATGTTCTCAATCTTCACAGTCTATATTATCAAAGTAACACTTTGAATCCTGTATAGGTGTTCAGAAGTTGACATTCTAAGAATTTCTTCTCTTATATACATGTCAGCTGTTTAATATATTCAGATCTCACATTTCTGTTATCTCCATTGCTTGAATATATTTTTTCATAAAGCATATTCTTTGCCATTTACAAAGCAGATGGCAAATTAAATAATGCTTTCTTCTTTTTCAGTGTCTCCTCTTAAAAATCAGATTCAAAGTGGAACTGCCTTCTTACCTTTAAATAAGAGTGTAGTTTTATCCTCAAAAATGTTTTGAAAGGGAAATTAATTTGCAAATTGCAACCTGTTGCTTATAACATATGATCTGTTTCCCAAAGTCTTCTTTCAATCACTAGATTGCAGTGTAATTGAGAAGCAAAATTAAGGGACTCCTAGGAAAAGAAAAATTTTAAAAAATGGAGCCTTCTAGGTTAGAAGGACTATTGAAATCTTAGAAAGGAGGACAGTAAGTGGTCTACAGTTAATAGCAACCTCCTCCTGAAAATGATCTATCCTCACCTTCCTTGGAGATTCTTCTGTTCTTGAAGTCTTAAACACAGTAACATCAGTAGAGTCATCTGTCAAGTTAAAGTCCCTCATAAGTGCAAGGAGGATTGTGAGGCTTCTGCCAGCCTACAGTAGACTTCATGATCTGCCTGTTCTTCCTGGCTGGGTGGTCTGTAAGAGACAGGACACTCATCCTGATGACCCTTCCCTTGATCTTTACTCACAACTACTCAATTTTGTCATCATTATCTTTGATTCCAATATGATTAAAACACTCCCTAACATACCAGACCACCCCATCACCTCTCCTGCTTTGCCTATCTCTTCCAAAGAGCTTATAACCATCTGTGTTGGAATTCCTGTCTCTTTCCTACTCCAAGATCAGGGCAAATAAAACTCAGGGGACATTGTTTTTGAAGTTTTACTCTGAAATTTATTATCCTTATCTAGAAGCTCACGAGATGTGATCTCTCTCTAACATCTTGAGAAAGTCAGCCCAAAATGGTGTCTATTTAAGGCTATTTAATCCTAATTATCCAATAAACAGTTGGCATCTATATTATTTGTGCTTCTAATCTAATTATGATCACCTGAAACCCACAATGTGGACTTCTTTCACCTAATTACAGAAAACTACCCAAATTTGTGAAGAAGAAAGAAGAAGGTGAAGAGGGCCAAAGACAACACCCAGAATCTTCCATCTTGACTCTTATGTATTACTATACACTAAAACCCCAAATTCTAAATTTCTAGGACTCCAACACATCCATTGTAGCATTCCAGTTGTGAGAGCCACCCACCACATTTCTGTGTTTACAACTTCTGTGCCAGTTTCCTGATGAACCATGGCTTTACCATGTTTGTTACCCATGCTGCATGCACTGGTATAAGTGCACTTCAGCTGGGCTGCCAATTTCAGCTCCAACACTGGCATAACACCCTTCAGCTCTTCTCCAGCAGACCTAGCTGTATTCCCACCCCACCTTCAAACCTAATTTAAAGCCCTCTCAATCAGCCCTGCCCTCTGTCTGAGGTGGACTCACCACATCCATTGTCAGCTGCTGTTGGTGTTGTATAAACTTCCACCTTGATCAAAAAAGCAAATTTTTGCCTACAGCACTATCATCTAAACCACGTATTAATCAGTCCAGTTATCCTGTTACTTTCAATATTCACCCCTGGTACTGAAGGGATTGAGGTGAACACAACCTATGCATGGACTCCATTGATCAGATCTCCTACCGTCTCGAAGTTTGATGAGCTCCAGTTCATTTTATGGATGACTTGTTTTGTAGTTACATTTCATTTCCCTTCTAAGCAGTGGTAGTTAGCTAAATGCACACTAGTAAATACTATTTTATACTGAAATTTGCTCATATGGAAGTGCCACAGTGACAAATTGAGTGAAAACTTCCAATAAATAGGGGACTGTTTCTGGAGAATAGGAGACTGCACAGAAAGGTGAATATGAATGTTTGGAGGATTATAGTCAGCTGCTGGATGAGAAAAGAGAGGAAGCCTGGAATGAATTAGCAGGCCTTTCAATAGATACTGATTTTTTTTACTGAAACTCCTTAAAAACATTCTTTCTTTAGTAGGGAGGTATCCACTGAGGTATGGCATTGTTCAACACCAGTCAAAATACTGTTAAACACCTTTAGCTACGCAAAATAGTACCAGAAAGCCCAGCAATCAAGACATTCTGGCTGAGCTTTGTCTTTACAAACAAGTTCTTTTACATAACAGAGTATTTGTGATTGTTGATAGCTGCATCTCTTCTTTGAACACAGGCTGCTCAGTCATCAATAAATTAGACTTTAAAGCCCCTTTTCATGTAGTGTTTGAATGTAACTTTCTAAGTGTCCTTGTCAAAGGAGAGGGAATATTTTTGCAAGGACAAAAAAAAATTGTAAATTAAAGCTTCTTGGATGATCCTCTGGATGTCACTGGGGCTGCATAATTTTATGCATTTTTCATTCCATTTCAAGCTAAGTGTTATAATGTTTCTTTGTAAAAATGCTTAGTTTAATTTTGAATCCATTATTTTCTATTTGGTCAGCACTGTCTACCTTTCTGGGATTTAACACAAAGGCAGCTGAAAAAATAATGGAGCTTTTTTTTGAATCCCTGAAATTGTAACACTGCTGAGCAAAGTGGGACTGATTCAATTAATGTTCTTTTATCTAACACAAGTCAAGTAAAGGACAAGGAGGTTTGAAAAATGAAAACAGTAAACACGAGTATTACTAATTGGAAAAAGTAAGATGGTGCACAATGTAAGCCACAATTCAAAAATCTGTTTTAACATTCTTCCAACTGGTCACCATGAGATTTAATATGAAACTGTAGGGAATTAAGTACCAATTAAAAAAAAAAAACAAACTTAAAATATCATCAATTCAGAAGCTGCAAGGCTCCAAAGGCAAATTTTGAAAAGGTAGTGCTATCCTACTCTCCTATAAAAAAAAAGAAATACTAGCAAACTGCCAAAAAGTATCATTTCATCTCTGTAGAGGTTCAATGAAAACACTTTGTTCTTTTACAATTTCCTCTCAAAATCATTTTTAGTGGAAAACTGTCACCTCTTTTTGCTTACAGCTTGTGCATACGTGCGCTGCTGAAGGCACAGAAGTATAGACATTGCAATTCTTAACTCTGAAAGACATATGTAAAGGAGTTTTCATATTCTAAAGGAAATAGATGGTGGTGCCTGGAAGACTAGCAATCCAAAATCATAGAATTGTATAATCTTAGAATATCCTGAGTTGAAAAGGACCCACAAGGATCATCAAAGTTCAGCCTGGTCTGGCACAGGACTACACAAAGAATCACACCATGTACCTGCAAAACACTATCCAAGAGCTTCTTGAACTCTGTCAGGCTGGTGCTGTGACCACTTCCCTGAGGAGCCTGTTCCAGTGCCCAACCACCCTCTGGGTGAAGAACATTTTCATAATATCCAACTTACACATTTCCTGACTCAGCTTCATGCCGTTACCTCAGGTCTTGTTACCAGCCACCACAGAGGTCAGTTCTTGTGCCTCCACTTCCCCTTATCAGGAAACTGCAGACTGCAGTGTGGTCTCCCTCAGTCTCCTCTTCTCCAAGCTGAACAGACCAAGTGACCTAAGACACTCCTCATATGGATTCCCCTCAAGGACGTTTGTTTTCTTTTGTGCACTCCTTTGGGCACTCTCTAATAATTTAAAGTTTTTCTTTTATTTCTTTACCCATAACTGCCCCCAGCACTGGAGGTGAGGCTGCCCCAGCTCAGAGCAGAGCAGGACAATCCCCTCCCTTGCCCAACCGGCCATGCTGTGCCTGAAGCACCCCAGGACAGGGTTGGCCCTCCTGGCTGCCAGGGCACTGCTGGCTCATGTTCAACATGCCATTGACCACTACCCCGATATACCTTTCTGCAGGGTTGCTTGCCAGCATCTTGTTTCCAAGTCTGTATGTAAATTCAAAGTTGAACATAAATAAAAAATGTATAGGAGAGGTAAACACAAAAAATTGAATCATTCAATTCTCCAGACCATGACTATTTTCCTGTCTTTAAATTTCATTATTTCAGAAATACTGCCAATGTCTCAGCTTTGTGAGATACTATTGTGCTAAGCTTCACCAGGGAACAACTTAGGTTGCCCTGTCTGAAAGGTAACTTCCTGCTTTATTATTAAATGTGGCTTTACCAGTCACACTTATTTAACAGTAAAAAGACATTAAGTTAGAGGCACAGCCTTTATTGTCTATCTTGGAATGCCTATTAAAACTCCTTTGTGTTATTAATGGATTTTAAGTTTCAATATTTCATTTAGAATTGTCAGTGTTTGCAAAAAAAAAGGAATTATGGGTATTATGGATAAATAATAACATGGAAGATGAAAGCTGTATTTTGAGATGTATTTTATTAAAAAATTCATAGGACATTATACATTATGTTACTGGCATAATATTTTGTCTTCAGTTCTCAGAGTTTTTTGTGGGTTAACAATAAGTGTAAATTATTGTCTAACAGGTTTCCTACCACAAAAAACATTGGGACATTAAACATTAGTATTTGTGTGGGGAAAATATTTTCCATTTCTGATTATTTAATGTTATAAAGTTTAGTTGGGCACAACTGCTAATAGTATTTACTCATGTGTATGGAAAACAGCAACAAGATGGTATGGATGATAATAATGACTGCAAGTTTTAACCATGGAAAACTGCTTATACTTTAATTTTTAACATTTTCAATATTAATTCATATTGGACCAGGCCAATCAAATTTTTATTTCCACTTTGCTCATCTTACTTTTTGAATAAGACAATTAAATATCAAAGCATCAATAATTTTCTGCCTGAATTTTGGCTTAATAGTTTTTCCTACTAAGTTTTAGGTCTCATGTTTTCATGTGTAACAATATTTTTATCAAATTCAGAGCACTGAACAGTACAGATCTCACTGAAAGCAGTCAGTTGGTAACAAAAATGCACAAACCTTGAGACTGAAGAGCACTCACACTACCCAAGTACAATCTGATAGATCACTTAGACATCCTAAGAAACAGCTATGAATTTACAGATTTTCTGGTCCAATATTCTACATGGGCTATAAAAAATCACAGATCATGATGTCAATCATAATTTTAATGAAGTAATGTCTTAGACATGATTTTATTTTGTCTTTTTCTATACTTTTCTCATAGGTGCATACTATAGATACGATTAGTTTAGTGATTCTTATCTTAAGTCTATTAATAGACTTTATTTTCTTTTTTCTTTATTACCATTTGGACTGCCTGCATTTGGGCTCTGTGTATTCTTTCACACATGGTTATATTCTGAATAGTTTTGTGCCTACTTCAATTTCAAAACACCTTTCTAGAAACGAGTACCCAGAATTATATTAAATATTCCATTAGGGAATTCATTAAGATTTTTTTCACTGATATTGCCTGCTTCAACTTGAAATACTGATATTGATACATTGCCTTTTCCACAGATGAATCAAATTTTTATGTTGCAATTTTGCAGTGATCAATTCATCCATCTAGTCTCTTTTCCAAGCATATAGTCATATTTTTCGTTTGTTTGTTTAGTCCCCAAGCACACAGTCATGACATTTTTTTCATTTTTATACTGCTTCTCCTTTCTATTCCTCTTTGTAACCTCCCTCCAGAATTTTACTTCTGTTAATACTCATTACCATCTCCTTACTTAGCATACAATTCACTGATAGTCCTCAGTTTTCCTCTGTTAAAATAAGAAGCCATTCACAGAATCACAGAATGTGCTGAGTTGGAAAGGACGTGCAAGAATCATTGAAATCCAAGCCCTGGCCCTGCACATCATCATTCCCAAGAGACACACCATGTGCATGAGAGGTCACTTGAACTCTGCCAGGTTTGGGGCTGTGACCACTTCCCTGGGGAGCCTGTCCCAGTGCCCAAACACCCTCTGGGTGAAAAACAGTTTTCTAATATCCAACCTAAACCTCTCCTGACACAATTTCAGGCCATTCCCTCAGGTCTTGTCACCAGTTCCCAAGAGGAGATCAGTGTCTTCTGTCCTCTTCCCCTCACGAGGAAATTGTAGACTGCAACAAGGTTTCCCCTCAGTTTCCTCTTCTGTGGGCTGAACAGACCAAGTGATCTCAGCTGCTCCTCTTAGAGACCATTTCTGTGGCTTGGTGTTTGGCTTGTTCAGTTTACAAATATTCTCAAGAGACTGCAGTTTCATGTGCCAATTTCTTTGCACGCCGAAGTAAAGCAATCATCACAATTTGAGTGCATTAGGACATAGACAGGTCCTCAGAGTGAATGAAAGTCCTTGAGCACTTCCCCACCATATTTTTTTCTTTCAGATGCTTGTCTTGTTAGGTTACAATATAAAGAGCAGTTTATTGCACTTAGTACTATTTAGGTAGCAGCAGATTAAATGTGGGGCAGAGTTGCAGGGGGATGAAACTGTATTTGAAGATGGAGCTCCCTGAATGTTTCATTCAGTTCAAAAATGGAAATTTCCATGTTCATACTTTCATTTCCATTCTACACTTGGCCTCTGCTCATGCAGAAGGTTTCAGAGTCCTTCACAAAGACTTATGTATAATATTTACTTTGCTTTTGATACTAAAGTCAAATCTTCTTATTTCCATTTCTACCATCAAAACTCCTCTTTCTCTTACCTTGTCTGGTTGCTTTTTGTCAATATTATTTTTGTCACCAGTGAATTGTTAACAATTGTCAATATGTTTTGCAAATTTTAATTTGTTGTAACTTTGGCAATTCCTATTTCACATATATCTCTGACTTTAAAGTGTTTGTTTTCTTTATTCCTTAGGGCTTATATTCAGCTTATGTGGCTTCAGACTAACAGAAATATCCTATAACTGCTCAGTTTTTCCACTGTGAAAGATTCCAACCTGAATGACTATTTCTGTCTTTATGAACTCCACAAAATGATGACTGTAAAAAAATGCACGCATTACCAGCACTTCCAACATTTAGTTGAGAAGTTTCCTATATATTTAGAATGCCCCTCCCTGGGAAGTGCTGCTTTGGGAAGACAAGCAACATTATCTACGGATATCCTTCCTTTCTCCCCATTTCCCTCAGGGTTTATTGCTGAGAAGGACATCATATGTTATGAAATATCTTTTTGGTCAATTTGGGCATCTGTCTCAGCTGTCTCCTCACAACTTCTTGCCCTTCCTCAGTCTTTTTGCTTTGAAAGCAGAGTGGGGAGAAGGCTTTGATGCTGTGCTAGAACTGCTCAGTAACAGACAAAATACGGTGTGTTATCAATTCTGTTTTAAACACACATGGAAAACACAGCACCATATGGGCTGCTATGAAGGATGTGAACTCCATCCAAGACAAACCCAGTACAAAAGTGGAGAATATCAGCTTTTATTAACATATAAACTCCTTTCAGGCAAGAAAAGTTCAGATTAAATATTACCAGTGCATCTTATCAAATAATAAGAAAATAGCTATATAACCAAATGCATATCTTTAATCCACTACAATATCCCTTAAACTTGTTTATAAGTTATGCTGAAATGATCAACAGTAGGCTAGATTTTCAAGACCATCTAAAGACAGTGGCTAATTCTAATAGTGGCTAATTCTAATAGTGTACTGATGTAAGAAATCTTTATTTTCCTGTAGAAAATGCAACATATGCAATTCTGTAATGAAGAGCACAGTACAATAGGGTGTACCAAACAGAGTCTGCCCTACTTAGTGACTCTTTCTGAAATGTCTTTTCAGTGGCACCTGTACAACAGTACTACTCCTTATGGTTTGCCACTGTGAAGCTGTGACGTGGCAAATCAGTGAGCTTCATTGCACCACTTCATTGACTAGACAAATAATTTGCCACTACAAATTCAGCTGGATTATCTGAAAAATCACGTTTACCTCATGATGTTGAAACTCAATAAATTTAAAGATTTATAGAATGTTGAGTTACACAATTGGAGAACAACTTCATGTTCAAAAATTTTTTCCAGTCCCATGGCCTCTTCTGTTGTGGTTGTACTTATTCATCTGAGAATTTCCACTGGATTGCAGTATTTAATTTTTGAAAATCTGTGTTTTATCTTTTTTTTCTATGACAAAGAATGTTTCTGTAGGAGAAACATGATTGAAGACCAGAAGTAAAACTCAAGATTTATTGTTAAGTAAGGAAGATCAGTCTCTTTAAAACCAATATTCAGAAAGTTCTACGGCATCAATGCAAATGCATATGTACTCCCAAAATGAGCTGTTGTAAGAAAAAAATAAGAAAAATGTTATTAATGAAAAGCTATACCATTATAAAAATTAAGCTGTTAGTCCCTCTCTCCCCCTTTCCTCTCCTTAAATATGCAAGTGTACTTATGAAAGCAAACACAAAAGATCAACCAAAAGTTTTATCAGTCTCTATAGGTCTTTGATGTACATTGAAGTATAAAAGCCTTTACCAGAGGGCTGCAAGATTTAGATGAAAACATATGAGATTAATAGTAATAATAACATACAATATCCAACATGCAAAAAAATTCTGACACACACACACACAAAAAAAAAAATAATCTTTTTTTTCCTTAAAAGTTATTCTTTTTCCCCTCAAGTATTCTATTTTTTGCTGTTCACTAAAGAGACAAAACAATATGACAATATGATGAAAGATGGGTAAACATTTATTTATGTGGTGTGAAAATGCCCATTACAAACCTAATTTAAACAGTTATCTGAAAGAAATAATGTTACAAAGAAATACCTAAATTTTGGATTATCCAAAATGGGAAGTGGGAGATTTTGAAATAAAGCTACCTACACATGGTATTGCAGAGCCTTGATCTTCACAGAGTTTTTCAGTGTCTTAAATTTACCCTGCAGATTTTGGAAGTATTTATTACAATACTCAGCAGTTAACTAATACATCTCATGACATTAACTGCCTTTCTTCACAGCAATGTTGTATTCCAGCAGTTAGCTGTTTCTGCAAGCTGGTTGAATAATTCTTTTTGTTTGATCTCAAAGTCATGTATTTAATGTAATTCCTCTAATATATTTTAATATATCCCTTATCATTCTGAAGAATATTATTTTATATTTCTCACTAATTTTTGACCAGCTAATATTTATGGGTTCTTGTGACAATATTGTCTTTCTTCTCTTCTGCTTCTGCAGCATCTATGCACTCCAGGTAGTGGTGGTTCAATAATCTTTCTATTCTTCTCACAAACTTAAAACACATTTACAATTGAAGCTATAATCTCATTATTGTAACAATAATAAATGTAGTTATTGTAGATATGTGTTTAAAAGTTGGAAAAAACAGCCAGCTAAGAAGAAGTATGCTGGACTTTGAGAGCAATGGAAGAAACATTAGTGGATTGATCTCATAATTCATGGCCTTTCACCTCACCTTCCACTGACTTTTATGAAACCCTTTTGCCTGCTCTTTTTGCCATTACAATCCTTTCATTTTGTGTAATCTGAAAGGAAATATATTAAGGGTATGAATTGACACCCTAAAAGACTTTTTAATAGAATAAATCTAAATCAACTTTCACAAACAGTTAACTACATAGATAAGACATTTAGATGATAGTGGGTCAACATCATGGTTTATCCTTGCTTTCATTGGGAGACAAAATAACACTGGTATTTATGTACCAGCATCTTTTGAAAACACCTGCAGGCAACAGAGCAGAAGGTAGGAAGGACTTTATTTCTTGCTTGTCTGCAGAGAAAATTGTTTACTTCACTTGCATTTATGTGAAGTAAATTTAAACTTAGCATTAGCTCAGGTTAGTCATGGGTAATTATGTTGTACATCTGGCCCCATGAATGTTTCTGAACTGTCATTCTCAAAGTTTGCTTGTTCTGGTGCTAGAGTAGGTGTTTTAAATCGCAAGTTTCCAGAAAACCGGGCAGCATAACTAAAGTCACATAGTGGCAAGTCTGGCATTTACATTTTATAATTAACAAATGAATTCTTGATTTTCCTCTATACTGAAAAGGTAAAGCTTCCTCAAATTAATATTTTACTTAAAGCCAGTATGCCACATCATTAAAACAAGTGTGGTTTGTTGTTTTTTTTTTTTACCATTTAAAAGTTATAAGAATATTAATATGTTACAGAATCACGAGGAAATATTATAGTTAAAACCTTCATTTATTATAATACAACTCTCTGATGTTCCTAAAAATAATGAATCAGTTTCAAAATTCCATTATTGGATAATTAATTGTCCATTATGAGTTCTCACCAGTTTATTTTATACAGCTTTTCTTCTAATTGTAGCAGGTATATTCCCATGTAGACAAATCTCTTAATTATTAAATTGCCTACAAGTTTCTAAACAAAAGTAAACACATAAATATATGACTTTATATAAATTTCTTATGTGCTAGCCAAGATTTTTCAAATTTCTGAAGGTTTGATAACAGGAAGAATAAGGAAGAAGAAGGTCAATTTTCTAACCAGGTGAAAAATGAAACTCACTCTTCTGGGTGAATAACAGAATTTGTGCTACATACAGTGAGAAAAGCCCTGAAAGCCTAAAATGAAACAAATGTATTTGGTTTAAAATGACAGTAAAGAAATTATGTAAATAATTTTATAAAAAGCAATATATCATAGAATTTTAACATTTGCAAGATTTTTCTCATAAAAATTTGTATATAAAAATATTTATTGGAAGTCCATATACACACTTAATTATCTCTGTATGACACTGTCCTTCCCTATCTTTCTTATAAAGTGCACCTTTTTACTTGAAAAATTATTTTGTAAGGTGAGGTTCCTGTAACATGTGAATCTTTGTAGAACAGTAGAACAAACTCCAAGTTTTATACCAGTTATAACAGCTTGTCTATTGTTACACAGGATATATTCCCCTCTGCCCTTCATTTCCCTAAACTAGCAGCAGATACCAAAGCCATGCAGAGCCATCAGAGTTACCACATTCATCCTTTTGACAGTGCATTTGTAAGATGAAATCCTTTAATATTTCAGTTTTGAGGCTGTATTTTCAAATGGCCTGAAGAAGTGATTCACTGCATGAAAAGAGAAGTCAAGTTCAATGAGGAAATAACATACTTCAAAAGGAAGAGACAGGCAACCAAGTTACTAAAAAAAAAAGAGGACAAGAGTGAGGGTAATTTGCATACATTTGTAATTGATAAACCAAAAAGATTCTTTTCTTTATTCTTGTCAAGTTGTGAATGAAGACATTCAGCTCCATAAGGATGAAGGAATTCCAACACACTGGTCTCAACTGGAAAAATATTGTCCCACTTAATTTAACGGGTAACAGGCATTTCCAGTACATGTGTAGCTAATATTTTTTTACCAAAAATGCTTTAAAGGATATTTGGATTAAATAGCTACAGTAACTAGAATCTGAGCATTACATTTCTAGAAAAAATTGTGTGTTCTGATCCTCCTAAAGTCCCATAAATGGAGAGCTCCTTTAATTATAATCCTCTGTAAGCACACAATCCTAAACCTAAAAATATAGTAGTTAATATTTTATTAGTTTTAATAATTTCCTTTTATCACAATCTTTTTTTATACAATTAAATTATAACTGGTTGTTATAAGTTTCTCAATGTACGTGGGAAGTATTTCTTAGTTTTCAGTATTATATAATTCCTAAATATTTATTTAATAAGATTTTATTATTTAAATATCACTATGTGCTTACCTGAATATTTGCTTTATTAAGACCTAATTCAAGTAAAAATATTCGAATGTGTTTCAACTAGAAAAAGAAAAAGATCCTTTATTTTTAACTATCTTTGCCTGCATAAATAAATTTAAGTGAGAATGCATTCAATTTTTTGTCATATAGAGTAATGTTCTTGTCAGTTGTTCAAATACCAATAAAGGTTCACAAACACTAAATGAATATTAGCATTTAAAAAAAGCATGAATTTTCCATGAGTTTGCAGTTTTTAGGCTAATGATAAATTAGTGTTTGATGACTATCTTAGGAGAGAATGGAGAACAATGTTTATTCAAATTTTATTTCTTACAGATTTATAATGTGATTCCCTATATATTGTTGTCCTTTTCACTAAATTGTTTCTTATTTTCAGTTTTAGGTACATTAACTCAAATAGCACGGTCAGTTTCATGGGTTAGGATTAACAATATCCATGTGCCATTGAATCATCTATTTCATCCGTTTTTTTCATATACTACTTGCATTCATGGTATTTCTTTTCTATCTTTGTTGCTTCCCAACAAATAAGAGAAATTAGCGAAATGACTAAGTTTATAAGGAAAATGGTGTTTTTGCTGTAGATAAAATTTTATTGACTATAAATGGGGAATAAGTAAGTAAAGTAAATTTGCATTTAATTATATTTTAATACAAATGTATATTTTATTTATTTTATATTTAAGACTTTTATTAACAGTAATGTTAAATATGATTTGGAAGAATAGAAAGTATATTAAAGAACTGTTACTTCTTCAGTCTAAATTTCCTTTAAAATATCTTATCTTATCTGTATTGTACCAAAATTTTTGGCAGAAGATATAATTTACACATCTCTACATAACAGTTCACAATAGCTTTCCATAAATCTAGGCAAATGAACTTTTCTTTTTACTCTCCGGGTATAGAAACAAGTAACTAAAGCTTGAGTTGCAAAAATTTGAAATAGATAATAAATTGACTGCATCTTAAATGTGAGACAGTAAGGATGATCTCTGGCTAAAACAGAAAAGAAACAGCTACACAATTTTCATAGTTTTCTCATGCAAAGAGCCTCAAACTGAATAATTGAATTTTTTCCTTGTTCAAGACAGTGGAAGAAAGCTGAAAATTCTGTTTCATAAAACAGCAGTAGCATGTGGAGAAAAAAACCCAAATCAAACCCACAAAAAAACCCCAAAACAAACAAACAAAATCAACAACAATCAAATTGGCAGTAAAAGACATTATCAACAGAGTTAACAATGTGCCATTATGTGTGAGCATGAAGCTTCAGGAAAAAAAAATCTTTTAAAACCAAAAACATTTCATCAGTTTATTGTGGCTGTAATATCAACATAATCGAAGGCAGAGTATAACATATATGTGTATCCAGTAGAAATAAGAATTAAACCTCATATTACTAGAAGGTCAAGAAAAAAATGGCCAGAGTTTTTTCTTGGTGAATTGAAAAGGGAAATCATAAAATCACTTGTAGTACATCTTCTCCTCTACTACCCATACTACATCACCCAGCACTTCAAGTTGGAAAGTTACAGCTTCTCTAAAGTTGTATTATATCCCAACACATCGTAGCAACACATCTCAACGACCAGAAGTAAAAATATGACATATTTAAAGGAGCTATGGAAATATTACAGGCAAAAACTTCTCTCCTTGTAGACACCAGACACAAATATTACAGTATTTGTGCACTATGTTAATAGCTATTTCCCTGAATACATACCTGTTGTCAGAAGGCATTGTTTGAACTAGCCCTGTGTGTTTGGTTATATGAAATGACATATGTCTGAAGCCAGAAGGCTGTTCAGTAAGCAGTGCCCTGTCATATGATATGACATATGTGTGCACCCAGGCTATGGAACCGCCACATTAATAAGGGCTTTTCTGACTTAACAGATGAGCTCTCTATTTATATGATACCTATAAAAGAACATTTTCTGCTTCCTTAAGCCTGCTTGTAATAGGGAAGCAACAAAAAGCTGAAAGAGTAGAAAAGAAGCTCTTACTGCTGCTTTCTTCCAAGAAAATGTATGTGATACTTAACATGTCTGAATTTAATTCAACAACTCTGTAATTATGGTTTCCTAAGAGATGCCATTTATATGGTACTCTGCCATTTTCTGAAGTGATGCAGTTAAAAAGTTAAGTGTCTTGCAGAAACTTCTGGTAATGCAGGAGCTGTGTGAGCTAATCTGATACAATTCTATCACTCCCATGGAAATATATATCAGTGATGTTAAAGTACTGCAGAGAATATTTATTTAGTAAGCAATGACTGAAACAAAAGAGAAGGTTCTGGATTTAAATATGTGTACTTTCTCCCATGTTTTTTGAAACAAACTTATCCAAACAAAAGCAATTCTTAACAGTTAACAATGTAATTTAAAAGTAACAAAATTGTGGGGAAGCACTTAGTGTGCCTATTAGGAGCTGCAAACTCCTATAAGCATGTGCATCTTCCAGCTGTAAAATACTCAACATACCCATAAACCAATCTTCCTACAAACCCATTTAGTCTTCACTTTACTCCTTAATTATTCTGAAGAGAGTAGAAAAGGCATCTGTTGGTATGTTTACTGCTGGAAGGAAAGAGTTAAAAGTGGAAGAATGGTGAAGCAGATAGTAAATTTGCTCAAGTGACTTTGCAGCTGGGAATGCAAAGAATACCACGGTGGGAAAACTCCTTTTATTATCCCTAGTGTTGCTCATCTTCTGCCTGTTTTGAGAAGTAGAATTCCTGTGTACAGATATTAGACTTTCACAGACACGTTTGATCCTCCTGCTGGGAGAGAAGGAGATCTTGAAAGCACAGCTTTGTGTTAAACTGCATGTGCCCTTTGATTTATTGCAGACCTTCACAAATATGGGATCTGTATCAAGAAAATTTTGGACACACAAATTTTTGGAAGTGCTGCCATTAACTTCAAGAGGCATCATAGAGAAATCAAGCTGACATCAAAGTTCATTATTATTATTATTTTTAACTAAATATTTAAAAAAAAATAATGACAGAGATTTCCCAATACGGTTATATATATATAAAATCAAATGCATGGGTTCAGTAGTATCAGAAAAACCTACTGGAGAAGAAGTAAAGGACAATGCATCAGATAATTGGAAAAGAAGAAATAAAATTAGTATAAAAATAATGTTAATTGGTTTGAGATTTCTTGTTTTCACTTTTTGTTATAATTTTTGCTATATATTTTTTCATGCTCACACTTAGAAAGTGCAAGTGGCCAAATTTTGGAGAGTCAAGTTTCAACGATTGTGGAAAATTTTGCTTCAACAAGACATTAAATGCTGAACATGCTGAAATTAAAATATTCATTGTCCCACATTGTATCTTATGAGTTGCCAAGACCTTTTCCAGGACAAATTCATTGATTTTAAATAAATCATTCAACACTTTAAATTGTTTCAGTTGATTAATTATTGTCCCAGTTATAAGTGTTTGTTTCAATTGCATTTGAATTTTTTCAGCTCAGAGGCCAGCTATTGCATATTCTCATATTTTTGCAAGGTAAAGGGTACAGACAACTGGGACTGTTCAGGGTGGTAAAGCAAGGGCTTATGAGGACCTTATTGATGCCTACAAATACATGATGGGAAGAGATAAGGACAAGAGAGATGGACTCTTTTCAGTGTACCCAGTGAGAGGAGCATGCATGCAATGAGCATGAACTGAAAAACATGAAATTCCATCTAAACAGTAAATACTACTTAATTACTGCGGGAGTGGTCAAACACTGAGAGAGGTTATGGAGTCTCTGTTCTTGGAGACACCCAAAATCCAGCTAAACATTACCTCTGTCAATCTCTGTAGCTGACTCTGCTCAGGCAGGAAAATGTCACTAGATGATCTCCAGAGGTCCCTTTCAACCTAAATGATTCTGTAATTTTATGTAATAGTTTAGGGGAAGTATTATGAAAATAATCACGACTGTATGGTTTATATGCCCCATATCAGGAATTCCCTAGTCTCTGATTGTCTAGTGAGATGGTACAAGAAGAGGAAAAGGAGGAAACAGAGAGAGAAAATATTTAAAAAATGAGGAAAATTATAAGTTAGGAAGGAATGAGGAAAAATACAAGAGAGGGGAGAAAATGTCAACAAGAAATCATGTAGACAATCCTAGCAGAAACCCGTTTAATTGCACTGTGTGATGCTTAAAACAAGAGAAGTGAGAGTAATAAGGACAAGCAGGTTGGGAACTGAGTATTTTGGAAGAGACAACAGAAACTTTTCAACCCATATTTCTCAAGTCCCAGAATCGACTGTTGTAGACCCTTATGCTTCTAGCTCCTGCAGAGAGATAAACTTCATTCTTCTTACTAACGGTGATTTGGTCTTGACATGAAGAAACACAGATGGAACCATGTCCTCTCTTTAAATTAAGGACAGAATGTAAAGCTGACAGGCATCTTCAAGGAAGAAAAGACCACCTTCCCTCTCTCCACAAATATGCAGACAGGACAAATAAATAGGGAGGAACAAAGAGTGATAATAGAAACTTATATAATCACTGACATTATAAACATCCTTTTTCAGTATGTTCTCATTTTTCAGCACCTCTAATTCACATAGTTTAAGAGTGAAAATTTTTAAATAATACAAAAGAATAATAATTTCTGTAGTGCATCACTGACTGAATTTAGATTAAATCTGAGAGTAAAAATATAGAGCTACTGATACAGGATCTAGGAGATCAGAAGCTGTGGGTCTTCATTAAAAGTGAGTCTGCCTGTTTTTTCCCTGATATGTTGTGGAAGGAATCATGCATTTTTACCACCACATTTCTAAAGTCAGCCTAGGTGGTAGGAAACACCTTTCCTACCTATAGATTTTGAAATTCTTTTGTTTGGTTAATGAGGCATTAAGATAATTATTCATCCCTTATTTTCCCCTTCCCCTCCTTAGTTTATCAGTGAATTTATCATTGAATTTGAAGCAGAAAAGATTTATTATGTATGTTATATTATGCTAAGTTCTTATTAAAACCTTACTGCTGCTTTCATGCAGATGAATAGTTATAATGTTGTTAATAGATATATTAATCTAACCATGAATTTCAAGGAGCCATTGTATGAGCCTCTTGCTTCCAAAGGTCTACCTTAAACAATGGCAAGGAAGCCAATATGAATGCCTGAGTCAGTAAATAACTTGCATCTTCTTATTATTGAGTCAAATGTGTTTTCCAAGGACAGTTTGTTTATGCATAAGCTAAAATTTTAATAGTAGCAAATATCTAAGGTTAGCTACAGATGCCTGAATGTCATGACCAAATAAGCCACAAGACACACTTTGACTATAAATCTGCTGAATATTTTATTTGTAATATCCTGGTAACTACATGTTAAATGAAAAATGTAAGATGTTACATAATTTTCAATTCACATTCATATATTCACAGTAGCATTCTTTCCTTTGTTTTTGTCTGGTTGGACTACATCATTAAACAGAAACACAAGATATCAAGTTGAAGGCTGAGGTACATACCACAAAGGACAAAGCTCCAGTGTATTGTAAACATCGCAGTAAACAAAACTCTTGATGAAAAATTCTGGAGTCACAGGCTGCAATATGAAAAAAAAAACCGTATCCATATTAGAGTGTATATTTCAACACAGCTTGAATATGTTCTGAATATTTTCTTTAAAATATGTATTTTTTTTGTTTATGACAATGTATTAAACGAAAAACAATACAAAGAGAACAAATAAACAAAAAACTCAATCCTTTTCACGCTAATTTTTAGAAAACATTTTAAAATTTGACTCTTCTAAAATGGCTTTGCTGACATTTCTTATACATTTTTCTGATTTCCTAATGGGAAAATGAAGCCATATAATGTATTAATTAATAAAAAAATCCAAATCTACAATTTGTTGTTCATCAAACAACCCTACTCTCATATAGTCACATATGTCATAGCTGAATGTCAGAAGATGGCTTTATAGACATATTAATTAGAGGAAACTAATTCCAATATTCCAACAGCTATAACACCGAAAGTTATTACCTAGTGAGAACACAAGTAGAAATTTCTTAAATCATGCCATATTCTATGTTACATTAGAGTCTTACTTTAAAGGTTACTTCCTAGCTAGAAAATACATAATTGCTCCATCTGCCAACCCTACAGCATTGCAGTACTGTCATAAGTGCCATATGTGGAAAAGTCAGACCGTTGGTCTGTTTATCTAATAAGTATATATCCTGTAGAACCTGTGAAATCAAATGGTAACATTTCTCAACAGATTTCAAAATACATTGTGAATGTTTGTTTTGCTTTTTTCCTTTTAAATAAGTGTAGGTGATACAGAATTGCTAGAATGAGCTAATCAATTTTATTATTGCATCCTGGAAGACAAGTTGATTCTTCTCACCACTGCAGATCTGAGTTTTCTGAAGAGATACACACACCGAAGAAATGTAATTGCAAATTTATATTTTTGAAGCACCATGAGGTTTGGACATAATGATTTATGCAAATACCATATCTGTTATTTCTATATTGTAAACATCTGGATGCAAAATTTGAAATTTATGAAGTTAATATTGGAAACTGGTAATGAAGACTATTTGTATGAGAAGTCTGGACTGAACGGAAATGAACAAGTCTGGACTTGTTCTTTGGTCACAAATAATGGATAAAGAACATTTGTGTTCATCTTTTTGTCACCCCAAAGGCATACTCATTACCAAGTGAGGAATACCAACTCACACACTGAGGGAAGGTATTTCAATTTTTGACTCTAGTTTCTACTAATTAGGGAGCTGGGCTGTACCCCACAAAAAGCTGGTTCCCCTATGATCAAAGCTTTACACTATTTACACATTTTTACAAACAATGCCTCAACATTCACTGCTCATTTGAGTCTGGACTCCATTTTGAGGAGGTGATCTGTGAGTTGGTACTTGTTGGAACTCCTACCACCAGAATTACTTTCCCCCAGTTACTGCTCAGTTCTGCTGACTTCATTCCTGGTGGCTATCATCCAGACTGCCCGTTAATCTTGGGATTGTCTTTCCTTTTCCGTAAAACAAAAGACTAGCCAAACATACAATGATCACAGTGCAATTTCTTAATCATAACTCTCCAGCGAAATCTACTGATTAACAACTAAAAAAAGAAGTTTACAAAGTTTGATTCAAATCTTGAGAATCTCAACATAATTTTTAGTGTACAAGAGAATAGAAAGTAATAAGCGATTACCACCTGAAAGCATATTCCTTAGATTTTGCATCCAGCTTTACTGTAAATCAAGTTATTAGAATAAAACGGTATTTGCAAAGAAGTTCTGTTTCCAGTCTTTACTCTGGGGGTGGAAGGAAAGAAAAAAAAAAAAAAAAAAAAAAAAAAAAGAAAAAAAACCCCACCAAACCTTGATAAAGTTTCCAGAACTTCTACTCTAAGTAGGTGCTTTCCTGTGATTACAGTGTCTTTCCTCAAATACAACTATTACAGAAACACGATGTCATTTATTGACAGCATGTAATGTTGCATTATAAGTTATAATTCAATAAAGTTATTCACTCTACACAAATATTACCTTCCTTTCAAAGAAGGCTTATAACCTAAGGCAGCAAGTTAATGCATATTTGCCCTGCTAATATATTTACAAGCCATTTCAACTACTTTGTTCATGCATGAGAGAGTCATCTGAATAATAACTTTGTTTAGAATGACATTTTGAAAAATACTCAGTTAGAATCAAAGCACTTTTAAAAGACATTGAAAATAGAATCAACTCTAAAAGTTCACAAGACTGTCTCCAAATCAGGAGAAAAAAAAAAAAAAAAAAGAAAGGCAGGTGATTGTTTAAAGTTTCCTTTCTCTCTTCTGTTAATTCATCCCTTTCAGTCTTTTTTCCATCTTTATGAGCTGGTGTGGGTAGCTATGAATCAAAAGTTTTTATATCAGTATGAATAAAAGCCCACCACTGCTCTGTAGTTCCTAGGGTCCACCCAAAATGGACATCTGCAGTCCATGCTAGTCAATAATCCCCTGGATCCTCTGGGAAATCAGAGTAAGGACAAGAAAATTTGTGCTTGGTGTTCATTCCAGTGTGCAGTTTTTCTGGTGAACACCTATTGCATTGGTATTGCACTTGCTAATGTACTTCAACTAAGAATGCACATCTGACTATTACATGGTGCTATATCAAAAGATGCATGGAATAAAGGAGCAATACTTCCTTGATTTGTTTACCATTCTTTTACATCTATTCTAAATAACACTGTTGTGTACCAAGAGAAGAAATTCTGCATTACAAACTGACTAAGGACATATTTGTAAGCAAATTTCATGCATTTACACTTCATAATTTTACATAAAAGGAATCTATGGAAATGCATACATACCCACACATATACAGGGAAACAATCTTTATTCTCTCACAGTATAGGGAAAAATTTTCCACTCTCTAGTAATCAGAGAGTATCTTCCTACTTCTGCTTTTTAATGCATCTGTCCATTTTCTCTGTAGTGCAGACCAACCTTTTCACAGGAATTAGAGATGAGAGTGATTTGTGCTGTATGCTTTATAAAGAATAAGCAAGCATTTTCAGAACATTCATAGTGTTAATGGTGTATCATGGTCTATTTTCTGTTCCAGGCACTGTTTACCAAAGGGTAGAAAGACCGATTTTCTTTTTTTTTTTCCTCCCTCAGGCCTATTGTTTTCTCCTCCCTGAAGACAATCATGATTTGTTGTCAGTCTTGGTCTAGAAACATTAAAGCTCAATCACATGAAGGGAATCCGATCCATCCTCTCATCTGTTTTGTTGTCAGCTCCATAATTCCTTACCAGCATAACCAACCAAATGTATTTTTCAATGTACAACTAATACATCTCCCATAGAAAATGTGTTGTTTAGAGCAAAGATTTTATTCTGAAGTCAGAAAATACAAACAGGAACCTCTGAGTAATACTTTGGAAGTGAGACACTGTGACTGTAGAAATAGAATAGAAAAGAAAGCATCAGAAATTCAAACATTTTGCTTTGTACAATTCACATGTAAATATACAGTAAGATAAAGAGAGAGTTATGTCATTATGAAGACTTTAATTTCCCTGAAATAATACAAAGATCCATCAGTTTAATAAAACAAAAACCAAAAGATAGGTTTGGATGACATCAAAAAAGTCTGTTTTTATCACCTTCTCTTAATTTCTACCAGGTCATACATTACAAGCTTCTTTGATTTTTTAATTTCTCTAAAATTAAAACATCTAGTGCCTTTTCCCTCTCTGGTTACAGCATTTCATTTTTTTGGGATGTGACTTTTTCTACTCTCATCTCTCCTGACACCCCTTCCTTCCATCCAGATTTTGATAAATTATCAAAAGGAGAAATAAAAACTAATTTCAAGGAGGAAAACTTGCAGAATACAATGAAGAGATGGCTACTGCTGCTGACACTAACATGATGAACATAAGCAAAACACTAAATACTCATAAAATGTAGATAAAATTAAACATTTCTCCCTTATGCAAAGAGGAGGCTTACCAAATCAAGATCTGAAACATCGCAGTGGTGGGACCTCGTACAAACTTGTTCCTCAGCTTGCACAGCTGGGATGATCCAAACTGCTAGCCAGAATTTACACATGGCTCATCTGCCTGGCTAAGCTCATAGCCTTCCTGAGTGGTTCTGTTTTGTTTCTCCAGAACAAAGCTTTTTTACTGTCTCATTAATGTGTCAGCAGCTAAATTTTCTGTATCAATTCCTTCCTTCTTCTGTTGTGCAGACTTTCAGCCAAGTTCTTCTAGAGAAGAGAGAAGGAATTAGAGAACTTTAGCAGTTGTGTCCCTGTCACCTTTTTCTGTTAAGTGAGTCCTTGAGGACAACGCAGGGAGATTTTTCAGTTGATTCCTTGGTTTACAAGGACAATGTGCAAGAAGAAATAGGCAGAATATATTTCTGTTTTCCCGATTTTCTCACATTTTCCATGAGGACAGAAGAAACAAGACAATCAGGCCCACAGACACTGGGCTGTTTCTGAACTAGGAGAAAAGTTGTTTCTTTGTCTATCTGAAAATGTGCTCAAATCCAATCTGCTCCTTTGGTTTTCCCCCTACATAAACTTCCCATGTAATACAGAAATAAGGTCAATAATTAGCTCTCTCCTTTTTCTCTGTTTTTCAGAGAAAGAGAGGAAAGAAGTAGCCCTCAGCAACAGAGCAGAGATCAGCTTTAGATTTCGGCAAAAATTTTAGGGAGCAAAATAGATTCCTACCATGGAACAAATGTGGTCTTGCACCAGGCACCAGGACCCCTTCCCTCCTTGAACCAAATATCAGATACAACTCTTCCTCCGCAGACAATTCGAAAGAAGTCATGGCAGTGTTAGAAACCATTTATTCTTTGGAATAGACTGAGGAAGGATAATTCTCATGCTTCCCCTGTCAGCCAAATTTATTTTATTGCTGTAGGAAAGACCATTCAAATACATTTTAACCCATTAAGATAAGACATCAGCATCCAGAAGAACACAAATATTTCCTTTTTATGTGATTTATTTCCTTTATTCCAATATTTAGTGACTGCAAACTTCATCATAAACTTGCAGGGAAATGTTGCCATACCAAATGGGACTTTTCAGATTTTGACTTACACTTTCCTCTTATTCTCCTACTAAACACAGGGCAATATTTTTTTCATAAATAAAGTAAACCTAAATAATTGAAAAAATATCCAGTTTTCAGAACAAGGTTTCCTCAAAGCTATCTTCTATAATTTGTGTGGCATGTAGAACATTACTCCTGTATTTTAAAGTCAAAATATTTTCCCTAAAAATCTTTCAATAAAAATTTATTTTTTGAAAAACAGTATTAGTTTAAAAACTTAAGTAATGTTAAAGAAACTTATTGCTAACCAAGCAAAATGGAGAACAGTGAGATCAACAGCAGGTAAGTGTAAAAGTCTACTTCAACCTTGTACTTGTGTCCCTAAATTTAATTTTAATTTCTTTCCCTCCTCTTGTCTGAAAAAAACAATTGTGGCATTTGAGACCTTCTAATGAAGTCTTAATAATGGAAAAATTTACCAACTTTTCTTCAGAGGAAGTAAATACATAAAAGGAGTAAGTTTAAAAAATGTGGTTTACCATATCATCTAGTATTTCCTCCCACTGAGATTTTATTACACAATGTCAAGTCATCATGAAGTCAAAAACATTCACAAGTAAGGGAATGCTAGAACATGGATTGTCTGCAAAGCAATAATTTAATATCCGTATGTGTCATTATGATAATTCTTCAGATATATAATTATGCTGTATTTTATTCCATATTATTTTATGTAATTCTTGCAAAGGACTGTACTTGGTTAATGATCAGATAGTCCCATTCAGCTCCATTCTTGTGTGAAGGAACAGTTACTGCACAATATTCAACCCCTGTTCTGAACACAGGATTGCTAGGTATTTTCACGAATTTTTCTACAAGGATCATCCATATAACAGAAGTGCATTTAATAAATTAAAATTTTTAGCGCCTTTTTTTTTTTTTTTTTTTTTTTTTTTGGTGAGTTAGGAAGGCTATATAGATGAGAGACCAAGACTATAAAATCAAATAATTTACTATATTCATATAGCAAATCTAAGAGATGCAGAACCTAAATTTCCAGATTGACTTGCATTTTCTAGATTCATATAATTAAAATGCATTGAATTATGTTGTATTTATCAGTTCCTCCAAACAGAGCAGTCAGAAAATTAGTAAGACAGCTAAAAATTGTCTTTTTGTTTCTGAACGTCACAGACTCTTTGACAGTGGTGTAGACAGACATGAAGACCTTTGGATCAGTAATGAACTTAACTGGGCAGAATTTAACTGAGCAGTCTTCTTTTTCTATGCTTGCTGCTGTAAGAGGCTAAGTTATGCACCTGAGTCCCTTCCAAATTCTGAAATAAGCAGGAGCTATGAGACCGTGCCACTCAGGATTGCTTTGCTCTCATCTGAGCCTTGGGAAAAATTGCTTTCCTAGTATCCCTGGCTGGGAATAGAAGCTTGGGCTGATGGGTAGCTAAAATCTTCTTTACACCCCAAGATACTTGTAGTTATGGATGGCAAAGTTGTTCCTGAAACATGAGAGAATCTAAATGTATTTAAAACAAATTTTTTGACTGCTTCTTCTGTTGTGTATTTACCATGATCCCAATACTGCCTGTGAGTAGTTCATACCCAATAAACTTGTCACAGTGAGTGTTCAAATAAAGGAAATTGCAGAGCAAGCAATGTTAAAATCCAAAAGGATGTCTGAAGTAAAAGACCAGCATAAAATCAAGCAAGGGTGAAATGTCCTCTGGCTTGGAATTCACCTTTTATTGGTTTTATAATGCTTCTTTGAAGGTGGAATAAAGACAAATCTTGACACCAAATTCATATTAAAGGATTCACATAGAGAAAATGGGATATGAGCCACTTTGAGTTGCAGTGATCAGATTATGATACAATTTATTTAAAAGGTAAACTAAAATTTCTGACTATTTCCTGTAAATTTTATTCTAATAGCAAATGTTACTAAATTAAATATTTGAAGATTTTTTTCTGTCAGGCGGAACTGAAATATTTTTCCTCAATTTGGAACTGAACTGAAACAATTTTGAAGTGTATGTTGATGCTTGTTAACAAACAAAAGATTAGATTACTTTCTATTTTTTTTTAAGTATTCCGAATACATATTTAACTAAAATATTAAAATATAATATAAATATTATTTATTCTATTAGGGATTTATTGGATCATTTGCTCTTGTTAAGGACTTCAGGACAACAAATAGCAGGCCTTCCCATGTCTTGTTTTACTATCTTTGCAACGTGAATCAACACTTGCAGTACACACATGCTTCAACATGATGACTATTGTTCACTGTTCTGTTGATTGGAGCATGGACCTCTTTAGAAAATTAAATTTTGTATCCATCTGATACCAGCATTAGCTAAATAGTTACACAGCTCAACCGACCCAAAAAGGAGGGTGCTGTCCATATTTTTCAGGTTTATATCTCCACAGTAATCTCTCTGTTGCTCCAGTGGTGATCTTTCCATGTGCATATTTATAGGTGCTGATATATCTCTCTATGTTATGTGCAAAATCAGTAGAAGGAGAATAGAAAATATTTGTCATTAGTCCCATAACGTCAGCTGCACTGAAGAAATTCTTACTGCCAGGGAAGCACAGAACTGCAGTCTCTTCCCACCCTCTTATCTGCATATGACAGTGGTAGGGTATTTGGATAGAAATTGAAATGACATGCTAGAAATGCAAATGATGTGTAAGCTCTTACATGACCACAAAAACATGAGATTAAATCCTTTCACCAGCTGTTCCACATTGTCAGATGACCCTTCCCATTATAAAATGTGGTCTTTTTGAAATTTGTTGAAGTGGTGCTGGATGAACCAAATCAACTTCATCTGTAACAGCTAAAAATATTTTGGTATGGTTCTCTGATTATACAGACCATTATTTTGATCATTCCTTCTCCTATAGGAAATATCAAGGTAAATTGCAAAAAAAAATCATCCTGTATGCATAACAAAACAGTGTGCATTTTCTCCATTGAAAGTCAAAGGAAAGCTGAGCATTAAAAACAAGCAAAAAAGCAGTGTATTATTTACTTTTGAGAGAATGCCTTAAGTAATTGTATTTCAAAGTATTTTAGTGAAATGTCCACTAGTGAGTTTACGAAAAGACAAAAAGGCTTCTGAACAATTACCATTTTTGCCATTCCTGTGATATTGCTCTTTTACTGCTTTAGTGATTGATATGGAAGAATGCACTCACAGTCTACAAATTTTTATTCATATGTTGATAGGAGAGGAAAAGATAGACTATGACAGACAAATGACTTCTTATTACAGGTCCTGAAGTGCACAAAATGCAGTCTTAGTTCCTGATGTGATGACATGAAATGACCTCCATCTGCTTGCTCCTATTCATCTTTTCCAATATATATTTGAAGAACAGTGCAAGCATATTTAATGCTACCCAGATTTTTACCATGAAGCATACGCTTCTCATGTAGGTTGGTTGTATCACTTAATGTACATGAGGCCCTCTGTAGCAACCACATCCATAAATACACAGGAGTCTGAAGAAAATAATTATTCTGAGAGAATTAAGATAAAAGTGAAAGTCATGAAAATTATTTTTTTTGCAATGTGAAATGAAAAATACTGCTCTTTCAGCATCTTAGTATGAAAGTAAAAAAAAAAAATTCCAATACCTCATCAGATAAAAATAAAATATATTCAGTACAATACACAAGTGTATAACTTAAGGCAGAAAGAACAGAATATAACATATCTCTCTATTTGTGCTGAACTATTTAGAAAAAAATACAAGGCAATACATTTCAGAAGAATTTTTTTTCATAATTAATAAACCATGGTAGTTTCAAGTTTTTAATTTTTTGCTTCTGTGTTTCATTTTTTGATTTTTTTTAATTAATTTATAGTGAGTTCTTGCTTAGGTCATTAGTTGACATCAGTTCTTGCTTGACATTATTCTGCATATTTATAAAAACTATTTCATAGTTCACTTAACAGGAGAAATTTTAAAATCCATTAAAATCCATTAAACTGTACTGAGTGTCAGATGAAGACTTTAAAGTGCTTGAAAAGTCCCTTGATTTAGAAATGGGATTTTCAATATTGTAAGTGAATTAGAAGCATGAGTTTCATTAATGGATTTTTTTTTTTTTAATTCTGCATAAGTTTCTGCTCCTTATGAAACATGAAACAGTACAAATTTCCAAAATTACAGAACTTAAAAAACTTACTGGTCCAGAGTGGCTTGCACAAAATCAGTAAATATCTGATTGTGAAATATCTTACATCTTGTTACGAACAAAAGACAGATAAACATGTGAGTGAGCCTAAGAATGCATTATTAATTAAAAAAGAAAAAAAAAGTAAGTCTAATAGACCCAAACTTTAATTACTACAAACAAGTTTTGCTAATATAACAGTTAAAAATGGGATGGCAAGAAACTCCTCAGTGTCCTACTGTTGCCCTCTTCCTTGGTGTTAGTGCTCACCCTGATTTACTAAAATATGAATATCAATCTAATATCGATATCCAACTATAATGGACAAAGACTCTCTAACAGTTTAAGTTAGAAAATGTATGTTTATTACAGCCAGGCAGCATGCGGAATAGCTCCCAAATACACACTGCAAAGATATCAGGGAATTACAAAGCCTTTTATCTACAAAAGTCTTGAATACACAAAATGCAAATACATATTCATGCTCTTGTCACCTCCTCTTCTCCGCTTCGTATGCTAATTGACAAAAAGGCTATTAAGCATGAGTAGTTTGTTCCTTGAATTGAGTTGGTGGCCCATTCTGGGGAGGGGTCACCTGAAATGAGGAAGTAAAATGAGTCTTCCTTGTTTTGACCTTTCTACCTTTTCAATGCATCCGTGACAAATGAATCCTTGGTAGAACTTACAGTTTTCTGTGTTCAATGGGTCCCCCAAGCACGGGAAGCCTGCAGCTATCTTATCTCTGAAATCTATTCACCACATTTTGTTTTTCATTACAAACAGCTTACATAAACATATGATTGACAAGCAGTTGATCCATTAGATCCGGGTAGCTTATCTCAAATCCGATTTCTTCTAACCATCTTCTAACTTTTTAACTGATTTCAGCAAAGCTTATCTATAGTTAGCTATAGCTTTTAGCTTTCCTAAAGTCTTCAAAATTAGTGTCTCAAACCCTTGGGCATTCCTCTGGGTTTTCAGGTGGAGAGTTTCATCCTCCCTTGGGAGAAGAGAAGGATTAAAAGCTTTCAACCTCAGAGGACTCAGATGTTCATGAAGGAGGTCCTTTCTGTGTCAGTTTCAGGCCCATTTAAATTTATTTTTATACATTTGCTCTGCACAGCCTATATCCCTGTCAGTATCTCACATCCCTACTGTGCCTTGGGGAGGTAAGAGTGAGTCGCCTGCAGGCAGCCAAGACCTTCCAGCAACACCTGGACCTGAACTGGGACAAGGACAGCCCACAGAGTACAGATCTGCTCCTCAAAAGCACCCTGGGACTGGAGGCCTTCTGTAAATAGTGTCAAAAATCACATTTACTTGGTTACACATCTAGGACAAGAATGAATAAATATCAGATTAACTTGGTCAAAGTTTCAAAATAAAAAGTGACAAAAAGTTGTACTTCAGAGGACACAACTTCTAGGACACATTGTGGATACAAAAAAGTTAATAAGGGTTCTATAATTGTTTAGCTCTGTGATTCAAATTCATGAGCATAGAAGCAAACTACTTAGTCTGGAAATAAAGACACCATTTGGAAATCAGAGATTCAATGAGCTATAAACTAATGGAAGCCAGGAAAAGGTCTGTATATTTGCACTCTGTGCTACTGTTCTTGTACTCTGAACTAAACATCTGCTGAAGACAACATCTGTCAAAAACAAGGTTGTTGGTTTGGCAAAACACAGATCTGACCCTTCTGCTAAATCTCACAAGCAAACATTTAGCATGTTTTGTAATAAAACTGCTATTATTGAGATAAGCTTCATAAAATAATTGGAAATGCAAACAAAGTATGGTTCTTATAGGCACTCTTCATGGTCTTTGCCTTTGCATGTCTGGATTTACAGAATTCTGTAAAAGGGAAATATTTTTTTCACACAGTGAGTCTCTAGGTTAATACAGTGGTCAAATAACTAATGGGACAAAACCATTGGAATAATATGATGTTTAACTATGTGGTCTATAATGAGTTTAACAGAATAGAAGAATTCTGAGAAAAATGAGTCACGTATCCTACTCACTCTAGATTTCTACATTAAATTTCTATTGACTAATGGAGAAGAACAATCAGCTCTGTATACTCTAAATGGTCATGACAAAACGCAAAAACCTGTCTCAGTTTACACCACTGGAATCAGTAATATCACACTGCCAAGAAATCAGCACAAGACAAGAGCTGGGACAAATATTTTAATGTTACTCTCAGTCTCCAAAAGGAAATTTATGTTAGATTAACTCTATTCCCATTACAGAATATGCAGCTTGTGTGCATATTAATTGGCCTATAATATTTCAGATTTATGAAGACTTCCACTTGTCCTGGACTTGAGAGGAAAAGACAAGATAAAAGGATTGTGGTTTAATTAGGTTTCAGTGTATTAATTCATCTGAGAGCTGTCTGGCAATAACTCATACAGTTCAGGTCATGGTTCATTTTTGTTTCTATCTGGTCAAGAGGTTCTCATGAACTGCCTTTGTTCACCTGCCTACCATTTAAATAATATCTTCATATGAGGGCCTGTCATCACAAGGCACTTCCAGAGAACTAGTCTTTTAGCTAACACTCCAATAAGTTTTGATGTTACCAATTTCCCTAATAATAAGGGCAAAATATATATTCAGTTCCTAATAAGAAAGCATTCCCATTAGTCCTGGGAAAATTAAGGTAACAGTTGTACTATTTCAGCACAAAGAGATTTTGCCTTTACCCTGCACTTCATGCACCTTTTGGATTGTCAGTGTCCTCCCCCACTCCCCAAATTAATTGCTTCCCATCTTAACATCTGCTGCAGCATTTCAGAGCACCTAAATCTGAGAGAATTATTTCTACTGCCCTTAAATCCCTTTGTCCTACAGTGATTAAAGGCATGTTAAGTGATATTTCCAAAGCAGGGTATGAATGAAATTGATACATACTAAATGGAGTACAATTAATATTTGCTATCTCATATCCAGTGAGAAGTGCACAAATCGCTGATGGTGTGCAAGCATTCTATAGCACTTTAACACCAAAAATAGAATTTTCTAACACAGCTGAGGCATAATTGCAAGGAGGCCAACACAGATTCATGGCACAGTTACACAAATAGGGTGAAGAAAAGACGTGCAGGACATGAAATCTGCAGGCAGGAAAGATAGCTTGGAAAACTAACACAGTTCTGCTGAACAAGCAGGAAGGGTCTATGGTAGAGTTAGAACAACCCTGCAAAAGAAGCAAGAAAGACACCAGAATCCTATAACTAGAAAAGTCTAATTTGGAAGGGCCCTCTGGAGACCATCTAACCCAACTTCCTATAGAAAGTAGAGACTTAGTTTATCTGAGGACTCATCAAGTTAATGTTTCCAATGAGAAAGATACCATTGCGTTTCTGGGCAACCACTGTTTAACTCTTCCCATAATGAAGAGGTTCTTTTCTTATATTCAGACATATTTTACCCTGAAACAGCTTATAAACATATCCTCTGTCACCTTATTTTGTTAAAGGAACACATCCATCTTCTCTATTTCATGTGAGAACTAGAAGGATATGATAACCCACACCTTATATACATTTCTCCTTTCTAGGCCAAACAAATTTAATTCCTTTGACTTTCCCTTTAAGATTTTCCAACCCTCCTGTCTTTTTGATGTTGCCCTTGGTGGTTCCTGAACCCCCTCCAATTTCTTAATGCCTTCTGAATTGTGGGAGACTACAGCCACGTAAGTGTATATTATAGTGTATATTCAACTTGTCAGCCAGGATTCCCAGGTCTTTTTCTGAAGCTGCACCACAGCCTTTTCTGCTGCTTGGGGTTCTTCCATCTTAAACTCCTTGCAGCTCTTGCTGACCTAATCTCTCAGCATCATTAGGTCTCTTTGAATGGTGGCCCCTCTTTCTAGTGGATCTATATTATCTCCCCAATTGCTGTCATCCACATAGTGACATAAGTGGGGCTCTTTTAACCCTATCATCCAGACCTTTTTTAAAGATATTAAATAGTATCAAGATTCTAAGACACTTCATCCATTACTTCCAGATAGTCCCTCAAAGATTCAGTTGAACCAGAAGAATACTGAAGAATAAGGAAACCTGAACAGGTAGTGATTACAAAATTATAATGTCAGAGGAAGATTAAATCACCTCCTTTGTTCCCTAGGGCTTTGTATTGGGCCCAGTTCTGCTTAATACTTTTGTAAATTATCTGATTGAGAGTATCAAGGGCACCCTCTGTCAGTTTGCAGATGACAATTACTTGGATGGGAGCTAAAGGATAAGAAGGTTCTGCAGAGGAATGTGGACAGGCTGGATCAATGGGACAAGATAATTTGTATGATGTTTAACATGGCCAGGTGCTGAGTTTGCACTTGGGTCACAACAACCCCATACAATGCTACAGGCTTGAGGGAAAGTGTCTGGAAAGCCACTTTCAGATCCTTTCAGAAAAGGATCTGAAGTGTTGGTCAAAAGCCAGCTGAATGCATGTATGTGCCCTGGTAGACAAGGAGGCCACAGTAATCAGAATTATCGGGCCAGATGGGCTAGGGCAGTGATTATCCACTTGTTCTCAGCACTGGTGAAGTCTCACCTCAAACACTGGTTAAGGTTCTGTGGCACAAGTCTTATGAGGAGCAGCTGAGGGAGCTGGCGTTGTTTAACCCAAAGAAAAGAAGGCCCAGGGAAGACCTGGAAGGAGGCTATAGTGAGGCCTTGAGTGTCAGTAACAAGTGTTTGGAGGAAATTGCCTCAAGCTGCAGAAGAGTAGGTTTATATTAGATACTATGAAAAAAGTCCTCATAGGCAAGTTTGTCAAGCATTGGAACAGACTGCCCAGGAAAGTGGTTGTGTCACAATCCCTGGAGACATTTTAAAGATGTGTAGATGTGAGATTTAGGGACATGGTTCAGTGGTGGACTTGACCATGCTGTATTAATGGTTGGACTCAGTGATCTTAGACATCTCTTCCAACCTAAAACATTCTATGACTCCATGATTTCTTTTTTGGAATGGGGCTGGCACAGCAATGATGGAAAAGAAATAGTCGAAAAGCAAAAATACAAGTAGGCTTGTTTAGATTCTGACTTCTCTTATCAACAAAATCTCAAGCTTCATCACCTTGACCTTGGGCGGTGAAGGGCCACAGCCATCAGTTCTAACTATAGTTCTAATGTTTCATTGCATTGTATGTCAGCAAGTAAGTTTATAGACATCAATTGTTTTGTAGATGTGGTGATAATGATTGATAGACACTTGGTAATGTACCAAATCCAGTAAAGGGTAGTTTTGAATTCTGAAGTTATTTATGGGTCTTTAGCACTTCTAGCACAGCAGTCAAGAATCTAATATTCTACCAGATATGCATATCTATGTATTCAGTTGCAACAGTCATCAAACCTAACTGTGCAGTGTAGATATACTGGGCCTGAAAAATGCAGGCCTATTTAGCAGAATAATTTCCAAGCAGATCAAGAAGCAGTGTCATTTTTCTGTTTAATTGCAATAGGGACAGAAATGCTATATTCTTTGTAGACATTCTCCTATACTGTCTCCAAGACAATTTTTTTATTATCCCCAGACAATTCACAACCATTCAACATCCATTTTGTCACAGATATTGCTCGCCAATAAAACCCAAACTTAAATTCATTAAATCTTGGTCTACCGTGTCTGTGGACCCATTCCCTACAGGAAAGTTCTCTTTAGATCTTCATCTGTTTGGCCTAGTAACATATTCTTTTAATTGTGTTTAGTCAGAAGTGTGTCACCATTTAAGTATGGGTAAAATGCCAACAATTCTGTATATATGTTCATGTATTCCTGCACTCCTATTCATGTTCATAACACTGAAGGAGTAAGCAACCTTCCTATCTATCTTTATACATATGAATCCTAATATATATAAAATATTTTTTCAAAAAGTTGAGCACAACTTTCCCTACATTTTAAGGAAATTCCTTAAATCTATGAATGTGGATGCTAATGTCTCTAGATGCTGCTGTTTGTAATGCTATTTTAGGGTGTACTGGGTTGTAAATAAAATGAGTGTGAACAAATAAGATCCTTCACCAAGATACCTTTAACAGTAAATGCTTGCTTTGACTCTTATTTCAGCTTTAATTTCATTTCCCTTCCCTTCCCTGTTTAAAAGTGTGAATTAGCAGTACCAGCAGTCTCTGCAGACCACTAAGCTAATTGGTTCTTGCTTAATCATGCAAATACTGGCATCTTCCTCAGATTCTCAGACTGTCCTTCTTTTGCTATTTCTTGATGGTTTTAATTTTTAAATATCAGTTCTCATTCAATTATCACAAATTCATGCATTTCAACACAAAGTTCCTCAGCAAAGCTGAATTTACAGTACATCAGATGTTCTGTGTTAATCACAGAAATATATTGCAACACTAGTCTCAAAGTAGTAAAACAAACAGCAGTCTATCCATCAACTACTTTGAGAAAGCACAAAGAAGAGGTGAAACAGGTCATATTTATTCTGAGGTGCTATGAGGTGGGAGCATGAGTACATGGATGCTTGCAGGATTTGAGGAGAAGCTAATGCACAGAAAGATCATACTACAATTTATTATCCCACAACATATACTTTTACCTTATAACTTATCACTGCAAAACATGTTATAGAAGCTTCTCTCCCAGCAGACCGAAGAGAAATTAATGTAGAATTTATATGAATTCTCTTTTGCCATACATTTATTCATCACAGGTAGTTAATTCTCTTGTGCCTCAATACTTTTATGTGCATGCATGAGTGTGGGTACATGTCTGTGTCTTGGTTAACTCTCCAAGTATCACTGTCCAATTGTATTCTGTCATAAAAGCAGATACACAGTGCAACCACAGGTTTGTGGCTGAGCCTATCTATGGTAGAGTAGATGGTTAAGCAGTATGCATTCCCAAGTTTTGGTTAAGCAAAATGGAAAAGGAACTGAACTCCTATCCCAAATAGTAATATGACCTTGAAAGCTTAAGGAAAATCTCATTCTCCAAACTACTTTTTCTTGAGTTGTTCGTTCATGCTGGCCGTCTGTCCCTATGCTAGCAGACCTTTTCAGTTTCAGCATCAGGGTAAGGCTCTTGCTGTTTCCAAAAATCTGTCTATGCCTTAGGGCTGTGTATATATGAGAAAACATCTTACTTCTTTAGGATAACCTTCCCCAAAGGCAGAATCAACTCTCTTTCTTACATATTTTAGTCTAAATCAACCTGGAACTAACTTGTTGAAAAGCACTCTTATTCCAGTTTGTTCACTTGCCTTCAGGTTCTTCCAGGCATAAATAGAAAAATCATTGTCTTCTTAAAAAACCTCTTATTCTGTGTTCACTCTTTTCTTTTTTGGGCCAAAAATGTGCTACTGTTTAAAGAAAGACTATTTGTTTTATGTCTGTGGAAATTTTGTTAATGTCTTCCTGTTTCACTTTTCCTCTCCCTCCCAGTTTGTGGAATTGTCTTTTTGATAATATTTTGTCACCATTCCTTAATTTGTCTCTGTTAAGGAAAAGGTGTATTTTGACTACACCTTGAGATAATCATAGATAGGTTTCTGTACTATGCTCTTTGCTGAACATTTTTTAAGTTTGTGGATACTTAGTGGATTTTTTTTTTCCTTCTTTAAAGAGATTTTCCTTTCAAGTGTACACAAGGTTGCTTAAAACTGTAATAAAGTTTGTCAATTGAAGCAATTAAATTTTTAAAAAAGAAAAAAAGAAATTAGAAAAGTGTAATGGCCTTTCTTTTTTTCTCCTGATAAGTCAAAGATCCTCTGAGTAGTAAATCATCTTGGAGAAAGTAGTAATGTTTACTAAAGACTAACTTAATCAGTATGATATATGTACAATTTTATTGAGCCTGAGAAACTTACCTAATAAAATAATCCTAAAGTACATTTCCAACAGTATGTAAGACATTCTCCTTTTCTTTCTGAGTATTTCTTTTTGTTGGCATATTTTTTCTTTTTTTTTTATAAAATATATTAAAGAACAAAACCTGAAAATATATTAATAATTTCTATATAACTAAAAAGAGAGAGAGAGAGTAAATATACTCTTTTGAGTAATGTATGCTCTTATTCTTTCAATCCACCTTAAAAAATAACCCAATAAAGGAAAAAAGAAGGCTTCCACACCTTTCTGGCAATAGCTATGATATAAATGCTTTTTTGAGCTAGCAGAAATGGTCTGCTAAAATTCTGTGGCAAAGCCTATTGCATTAAGAAAGAAAAGAAATGAAGTTAATCCTGAAATCTGATCCTGCAATGCAAAATAGTACTACAAAGAAATATTTTGTTTACATTCATTCACACTCTCCCCGTTGAATTTTATGGTGAATAGAAATAAGGAAAAAAAGCAAAAGGAGCTTATGAATTAAGCAGCCCACTGCCCTTTCCTGCTGCTTATAAGTTTTATTTATAAGCACTTCAGTGATTTTTTTTTAATTTGTCAATTAAAGTGTAGAGGACATATTAATTGGATATGTTAAAGGGAACCAGTGTTTATAAACATCTTCGGATAGAGCTTTCTCAGTTTTAGTGCATGTTGAAATAAGTGATGGGAAAGAAAAGCATCACAGAGAAGATGGAGGAAAAAAAAAAAACAGAAAAAATCAATAATAAATATGGCAAAAGAAACATTGTTCTAATGTAAGAGGAAGCAAAATTGAGTATTAATCTTGTTGCATACTAAGAAGGAAAGGAGATGGGAAAATAACAAACCATTACCGGCCTTTTTCCTAACTCACATTTAAGTAGCTTTTCAATTTTTATTAATCTTGCTTTTAATTAGAAATCCCTGCATTCACTAAGATACTGTAATTTGCAATTTTTTTGTTCTTTGGATATAAACACATAATCTATATCCAATATGGAACATAAGGATGCCTAGTATGAATTCACATATCTCCAGGCAAATGTAGCATGAAACACCAGATATGGGAGCAGGAGCATAAAAGCTATGACTCTCTTCCAAAACTGAAATTTTAAGTTATGTGACGACATACACCAGACTGATTTAGATATATCAAAGTCTGCAATGCAGCAGCCCACCTAGACTTTTT
Organism: Hylia prasina; assembly: GCA_013397195.1. Lineage (NCBI taxonomy): Eukaryota > Metazoa > Chordata > Aves > Passeriformes > Sylviidae > Hylia > Hylia prasina. Next base: position 237,040 of record VYXD01001995.1, on the reverse strand, counting down.
CTAAGGGACTTAAATCAGAAAGAAAACTTGCAAGACAACACTATTCAGGTTCTCCAAAGTCTTAAACCTGCTGTGCAGTTTACATGCTTTACTCCCTGCTAACCACTGAATGAGATCTTTGCCACCATCTGCTTCTAATTCGTGTGACATTCCAAATCAGCAAGATGCTTGAACTGACAATATATATGCTTAAGTCATTCCATTGATTTTAGCACTCATGCTCAAATATAGGCTTGTTTCTAAGTACTTTGTTGAATCAGGACCTGAAAAGGCATTTAAGGAACTCATAAACACAGCAGGGAAAAATATTATTAAATGCATCAGTAAATTAGAAAAGAACAGATTCTTCCTTAATATCACACTACAGAGCAAAATATCTCTGTAAGCTTACTTGGCCTTCAGAAGGGATGAGCTGAAAGAAAATTATGTTAAATAGTAAAAAATTACATACAATTGAATTCACTCAGAGAAGTTGCCCTGTCAGACATGTATTCCTTGAGCAGAATGGGTGTAGTTTTATTGACATTAACGGCTAAAATATTGCCCACTAATGTGGTTTCATTGCTTGTGAAGAATCCAATTTCTATTTATGCCTGATGGAGGTTCCAAGAGGTGTGTATTTACTGAAGCCAGTTCAATAACTGAATGCAGAAATGTATATTTACATTTACTCACAGTAATCTATCATTTAGCTGCTTGTACTGCAGCAGAGCCCTCCTGTTGAAATATATTGCTTTTTCTCTATATAATTTTCTTCTGTCTCGCTTCATGTAGACTTTCTATTACATTTCTTTACCAGCCACTGCCACCCATTTAACTGCTTTTCTTTCCAACAGACTCAGTGTTTAAAACTAAGTAGACTTATTTTGACCAAAAGATTCTCCTTTTGCTTCTCACCTTGTTAAATATCGATAGATAAAAATGGAGAGGGGGAGGGGCTGATAAGAAAGACATAGCTAAAACAATAAATAACACTATAGAAAGAACTTTGTGTGATGTTTATAGCATTGTTTTATATGAATGGAACATTACATGAGCTCTTCATTCTCATGTGTCAGGATCCAGCAAGTATCAAATCAGAACCTCACCAAGCAGGTTTCAGTTCTCCCTGGAGTTCTTGACTTCCCACAGAAGGTAGGAGAAAATTAGCGTTATCAGGCTACAGTCACAGAAGAAATCACTTTAAGCATATCTTGCACACACCTTGGGATTTGAGAAGACAAAGGCAAAAAAGGCATTCCAGAAGAGTACCCAAACTCGCTACCCTAAGTGAAGGATGTTACCAGGTATAAACCAACTACACTCTTACAATTTCCTACTCTTTTTTTTTAGCGATAGCACAGCACTATGATCAAGCCAGTTTAAACTACCATAACCATGTATAAGCAGAAGTTATACATTTAAGAAAAAGTATAGCATTAACTATTTCAACTGATTTTCTGATAGTTCTAAAATTTTCCCATATGAAACCTTATATGTGTATATATATATACACACACATATATATATTTTTTTCACATGTGTTGTTCTTTTATTTTTTAAAAAGGGATTTATAATATTTTAAACCCATAAAGGTGGGGCTTAAATAAATTCTCACAAGTGCTGTTATTTTTTGTGGCTCAATCACTTGATATTGTGAAATGAAAAGTCAAAGCAATCCGAACAGGCAACAAACAGGATAAAGAAATGAAATTTACTTTTGAAGCTATAATATAAATGTCTAGAATTCTGCAGTGAGTACAAGCTTTTAACTTTCATTTTATATGTTTGGTCATTTCCTTTGCTGATTTTTATTATTATGTTAAACTTTTGCCCTTTTTGTTGCTTCTAGCTTCAAGAACAATCAATGAAATTTAAGAAGAATGTACATAGAAGTTAGATTTTGAGCACAACAAGAGGTATTTAACTTGTACTTTTCCTGTATAATGGAACAAGCGTTGCTACTTGTGGAGCTAGGCACGTTTACAAGGGGAAAATCCACCTTTGCCTGGGAAGGGAAAGTGTCCAATTACATAATCACATATCATACAGACTAATTAATTAAGTTAATTAAATTATGATGTGGTCAAAGCAGGCCTGGATTTTTTACCGTGTTGTCAGTGATAAAAGAAAGAACTCAGGGAACTGCTGAACTCTGTCACATTTTTCTATGACTAAACATTGTTTATTTTCATCCAAAATGGGACTAATTTCCTTCTTTCTCAAATGGGTACAAACTAGGAAAAATTTTACTTAGTGGAGATAATTGACATAGAATCACTGAATGTTTTCTGGCTGAAATTATGGGGTTTTTTTCATATTTCTAAATTAATAGTCTTAAAAAAGGCAAGGAAACATGGTTAATAAATCTAAAATGAAAATTAAGATTGCATTTTATTTAAAATGTTTCTAGTTGGTGATTAACATTTTGACCTTTTCGACAATTTTTTTGGTAAAATTATCATATAGGTTCTAAATAAATGTGTGTTTTACTGACACAAAATGCCAGCACAGTAATGAGTTGTCATGCTGCCCTTAACATATTTCCATTTGATTTTCCTTTAGTTATTAAATTAACTAATAGTTTTCTTGTACTAAGAGTTTCTAGCTTTGAGTATGTGTTGATTAAAGATCAGCCTACATAGTAGTCGATCACCTGCTTTGTAATTACATCTCTCGGGTTTCTAAGTTGAATGAACAGAGCCTGCTTCTAAATATTGCAAGGGCTTTTTATTTTTCCTCATTGGTATACAACTCTCAAGGACTGAACTGACATCCAGAGACAGATGTGGTTTGTTTCTAACAACAAAGAGTGGAGGAGTGGTTTTGGCAAGAATCGAACTCTATGGACAGGCAAATAGGCAAATTGGGCTCAACAACATAGCAATTATAGGGATTTACATCTCTGAGAGCAGTGCTATAGCATGTCTTACACTCTTTGCAGAGCTGTCTGATGAAAGCTACCAGTTTTGATGATTTTTTTTTCCTACTAGCTGCATAATTTTGTGAATTTGCAAGTCCTCCTCTATACTGAATCTGGTTTTTTTTCCCCAGTTATCAATGCATCAGCATGGAGGTTTTTTTACTATATCTACTGTCATGAGTACTTAGCATAAATTTGTAAGATTTTTATCTTTTTAAAATTTTAATTCTGCTTTAAGTGATTTCCAAGTAGATTCCCAATAGATATATTAGAAGCAGAAGAAACTGGAATATTTGTAAACAATGTTGTTCATCCCAGTCAAATCTGTGCACTCCCTAGCTAAAATTTTAAAGGGAAGAACAGCCATAACATTACACTATTCTTCATTCTGCTTAACATCAACACCACTGGATTTTCTTCCTCTCAGTGCAGGCTTTAACTTTGGGCATTTTTGTTTCTTAAAGAGAATTCCTGAGTTCATGTGCTTCATGATATATTATTTGTATGAATGTAAATAATGCAACTAATATCTAAAGCTGTGAGGCTGCAGACAGTTCATCTAAAAGTGAATAGATCTACCCAAGTAACTTTTAATTCCATTGTTATTTCCCAAGAAAATTAAAGAAAAATCCACTCTTATCACCACTGGAGGCACGAAATCCATATAGAAGACCTAAATCAGATAGGACACTTTCCTTAACAAACTGAAACTCAGCAGTCAACTCCAGGATCACTTTAAAATAGGAATCAAGAAAAGTGTCAGACTCAGAGCATTGAGGGGTTCCAAAATGTCCATGACAATTTGCCAGATTTTGCTGATGTTCCATGAACTGCTAACTGAAATCAGTATACCTAGTAGGTAGAGAGTATTGCTATGATTATTCAGGAAGTCCTACTCTTAAATTAACAGAGACTGAAACTAAAAAATACATATTCAAATTTTTAGGTGGAAAAAAAGGATATTTAGGTGTGAAATTCATAACAAAATTGAAGAGCTTCAATTCACTCAGAAGTATAGCACTGCTTTTGTCATGGTGGAGTGAGGGTCAGCGGCTCCTTAAAGGAGGGGAATGTTGTCTGAATGCCACTGTGGCCAACTTTGTTCTACAACTACAGGGACCTAATAAGTTATAATTTTAGATGCCAAAATTTAATTTGATGTCATTTGCCCTAAACAGGAAATCAACTAGTGAGTAACCAGCGAATAGTAATCTTGTTCAGAAGATAGATATAAATATTTCTATTTTCTCTACTGTAACCCTAAAAGATAAATATACCCAAAAGTTACCCAATACATCTACATTATGATTACAAAAAAATCTAAACAAGACAAAGAAAAAAAGACATGAAGTCCATATTGACATCTCTACAAGTTATTCAGAATGATTTTTTTTTAATGTTGCCTCTCAACTTTTGTAGGAATTGCATATGTTCAAAAACAAACATCATTTTTTTTCCTGGCATTTACGCATAATCTAAAAATATGATGGTGAAATTCACACATACTTTTAGCCGGTTCCTGAAAATTTCTTATAATGCTAAAAATTGTATAAAATCATAATTTCTGTATTTTTAAGTCTTTTCTTATCACTTGCTATGTACCAAGTATATAACAATGAAACAATATATCAAATACCATCAATTTCTGTTTAACAACAATTAGTGAGACACTGCATAGGCTTCAAGTGTATCTTCATTCACTTTGCAATTCAATTTTGCAATTTTACTACTCTAGGTTACTTATGAAGAATCAACAAAACAAATGTAGTCTAAAAGTTACTGAAAAGGTGATTTTTTTCCTCCCCAACAGATCATGTCTCTTATGCAGTTGAGGCACGTCCTTTATCAACTAATGGGAAAGAATGAAATGATGTCCTAAAGACAGTGGCTGTTTCTTGAAAGTTTTAAAAATGTACTGTTCAAGTATTTTCAGAGCTATTCAGCTTGCAGTGTCTCATGTGGCTGTCAGATAAGAGATACAAGTATATGACAATGTGACAAAAACTTAACATCTCCATTAGGTGCAAAAATAAGATTGAAATGAATTGACTAGTAAAGTGTTGAATGAGTCTCTAGCTATCAGCTCATGATAATCAGATAGCTGCCAAGGTGTAAAATTAAAAAAAAAAAAAAGAAAAAAAAAACCCAAAAAACCAAAAAACCCACATAATTTTATTCTTCATGTTGTAATTCCACTGATTTCAAAATGTGTTAGATTATATTCTATGATACTGTGATCTTGTTTGGGGCGCATAAAATCTGAGAAACTCACTGATTTATATGGAATTCTATCAAATGTGCATGGTCCTGACACTGCCTCACTGATACAAATGAATATTATTTTTTACATTACATATAAAATCCTGTGGGTACTAATAGTTTCTCTATTTACTGGCACATTTGACTGCATTACTAGATTTTATCAGAATATTAAAAGAGCTATACTTAGTTCTGAAATTACATTCTTTAATATCTGACATATGTAAGACATGCTCATATGCCAGAGGTGAGAAAACATATTAAATCTTTTCCTTTCAAGGAGTGGGTCTTAGCTTAGTAAAGTCAGAAATATACATAAAGCCTAACTTCAAGAAAATAACAGGATTTACATACAAAAACTAAAAGAAAATCACCTGAGGAGAAAGATTAGCTGTCTTATCTAGAATTAAGATTACCCAAGGAAAAATAAAATATGAAGTAACAGTGTTCTCTAACTACAACATGAAAAAAAAAAGACAAAGAATAATAAATATTTTTATAATATCAAGATGTCATGCCACTTTGTGGTTTTGTTCTGATAATTTAAGAAACATTGAAAAAAGATTGCAAGAAACTTCTTGAGTTTTTTAGAGCATCATAAAAACTTGCTATATCTAGGCTGAGTTACAGTAATAGTAATATAAATTATCTGAAATAAGTCTTATTTTGGAAGCAGAACAAAAATTTCCAATATTATAAATTTCTGGAGAAAATCAGAATCCTTCATAAAAAGCTTCACTGGTCAACATGATTTATTACCAAGAATCTGCATTTCATTAATAGTTAAAATTTTCCAAGCTATGTGCTATAATATCCCTGAGAGTAGAGGGATTATTTTTAATGTAGACTTACTGACTTCAACTTTGCATGAGCAAAACTGGCTTTATTAGAACATGGTAGGCTGTTTTTCTATATTTTAGAAACTTTTTCCTTACTCTTTAGAGTTAATTAACTGTGTTCTTTCTTTTCAGTTTACATTTCATCTGGATTTCATATGCAATTTTTTAATAATTTCCACTATGTTTTATATTCTATATGGTATATATTATATATGTTATTCTATATATTCATTTATTGGATTGTACAATTTCATTTAAAGGTCTATATATAATCTTAATTTAAAACATACATTTCAGAATCATGATTGATGAGGAAATCTCAAAATATGTTAAACGTAACTTTGTGCATAAAAAGACTTTTGTTTTGTGAACTTCCATGACCACGGCACATCAGGCGTTTCCTTGACAGTTTGCTATGTAAACCTCAGCCCCAATACAGGTGATACCAAAGGCAGCTCTTATATACTCAACTTTTAGAATAGACAAGTAATGCACAGTCAGTGATTATTCCTGATTAAAAAATGGAATATGATGAATATCAATAATGAGAATTCAGTTAAGATGATTCAGTGATGCAGGATATTCTCTCCAGAATATTCTCTCATATACGGGTGTATATTCTGCTATTGTTTGAGAAGTGATCTATTCAAGAGAGAGAGCTCACTTTTCTTATATCATGGGAAAGGAACTAGAAAACTTTTAATTAAAATTTAAAACCCCATGGGTGTTGAGGGAAAATCTCATCAAGCAATATGCCAACAGGCAGGACAGAGTGCAGTCTTCACGTGATTATTGGTGCTGGAGACAGCAAAGGCTTAGTTCCTTCTCTCTAATTAACTAAACTTTTAATTTTTAATTGATTACCTGGGAACTATTAAAACAAACAAACAAACAAGCAAAAAACAAGAATCATGTTAAAAAATAAAGTGTCTTATATACCCTTTTATAATTGACTGACAGTTTTATTTATCAGTTTAAAGTGGGGGGACACATCATGTCTCGTTTTCCATCACTTTTGAAAAGCTGGACACTTTGGACAAGGCTTGATACTTATGTGCTTCTCTGTGTGACAGGAAAGGGAGGAGCTTGGCTGCTTCTAAATCTGTTCCATTTCAGCTTATTTTACCTCTTCAAACACTTAAAGAATAACTCAATCCTCAGATGTAATGATGCTTTGATAATATAAGTATCCATGCTGGATAAACACTAAGAATGTTCACTGTACTAATGAAATCATCAAGCTTCAGTAGTTTTCTGCTATATATAAGATGAAAACCTCCTCCTTGAGAAGTAACCTATGCAGAGTGTCCAATTATCTTTTGGCAAAGGTGTATTACCTTTCAAAATTTCATTTCACTGGCAATGCTACATAACCTGCTGCCTGACAGTTTTTGTGAGCTCTATTGTGGAAGCAATTCCCATCTACATCAGGTCCTAAATTTTACTAAATAGAAAACCATCATTTTTCCACTGTATTAAATTGTCAATGTAAACACTACTTTGGCAGCAAGTTATCACAGAGTTTCAAAATACTTTCTCTGCAATTCATGATTAAATTTAAAGTGACTTGCAAATAATGTTTCTCAGCTACATAGGAAAAAAAAAAAAAGCTACAGATTTTCTTACTGTATGAAATATAACACATTTGTGGGTTTGCAGATGGCCAATGAACATTTCCAAATAAATTTAACATGTCATACTAAGAAAGTGTGAAAACTGACCACATAAAGTTAGGGTTCTGTATTGATATTTTCATCTACAAGACACTAAATACACCCTCTTGTACCAAACTGCTAGGCATGAGGAATTTGAATTGAAATCAGTTGTAAGAGCTGATCACTTTGAACAAAACAGACTTAAAATACTTTTTTCCATTGAGTAGGTACAACATATATTGCAGTACAATTAAATATGTATGAATCTTACTTTAAACAAATTTACTTTAAAATTTTTGGCTGGGATTTTCTAACAAAAATATATTATTTGTATATTTAACATTCTTTAGATTAAGGTAAAACTCAGGAGATAACATTTACATTAAACTCTTTCTCAAATATTATTATTTCTAATGGACTCATACATTATATTAGCTGGCAGTTACATTTTAAAGCTTAGTACAAACATTGACAAACTAATGTCTTGCAATTGATGTGCAGGGAAGAAAATCCTCTGGGTCTTATCTTCTTATGGAAATCATAGGATGAAACTGATGATTCACTGAACAGAAAGGACAAGAAAATCTCAAAAAGATGGGGTATGTATATTTGGGGTTGTGAAAACCATTCCTCTGATTTAGTATTGAATGCCTGACTGAAGATAGTGATATATAGTATTTGGATGAAGAGTAGATGCTGACTAATTAAATTGTGTTTACTGAGGACAAGAAGTAATTTCCGAAAAACTTCACTTAAATGCAAATCCACTATCTCCAGAGTATGTTCTTTGTACCTCCTCTAAATAAGCTCATGCATATGATTTTTCCTAGATATCTATTCTTTTATTCTTATTTACATTAAGGTTAGTTTTTCACAAAGAAAACAGCTCTATCTAACTTTGTGAAATGTGGTCAGATGTACGAGACAGCACTCTTTTCCAGGCCTGGCCAGTTAAGAGGTAAAGTTCAGCTAAGGACATGATCTCAGTTGGATATGACGGATCATGAGAGGGTAACACAGGATACTGACAACTAACGCAAGGGCTAAGGGCATAGCATGAAGAGCAAGGCAGAAGTGACAGTGACAGGACAAAGCCACAGCACTTCTTGGGGGCTGCGTAATTAAGGTGGAGAGGAAGTGCTGCCTAGGATTGCACTATTTGTGACAAAGCAGGGACTGAGAGAGGTAATTTACTTTTTTTCTCACACTGTAATTTAATCCCACCATGCAGATGTTTGCTTCCAGTGATCCAAGACAACCTGCAACAATCTCTGGTGCCCTGTGACACAGATTAAAAAGCAAGATTTCTAGTTGTCTGGCAGTTCTCTGTTGGGTTCCTCTTACCTTTCTTACCAGTGTCTTCCATCACAATGTCAGACCATGAGACATTGTATGGAAGCTCAAAATCAATGGGATTCCTGGACACCAGACATACTCAGCATTTATCAGGAATTACACCTTCCTAGCACCTCTGCTCTGCTGTTGATTGAAACATTTTCTCTGGAGGAGAAAGGTTAGATCCTTTGAAATATGGAGGTAATGAAAGTGGATTTTCAGGACATTTTTACCTGGGTCCACAGAGAAAAAGCATATACAGGGAGCTCAGGAATAGAACAGTAAATTGGGAACTGATATGAGGGCCTGATTCTCTGCAGTGACGTAAGTAGCACCCACAGTGGAATGAGGGAAGCTCTGCAGCAGGGTGACTGGGGAGTGATTTGGGAGTACTACAAACTCTGAATTGTAAACTCAGCTCACATACCCCCATTAAAGACCTCTCTACTTAGATGCAGGTTCAAATAAGACAACTTTCAGTGGAAGAAGAGAATCGAGGGAGAAATTATTTTCCTGAACTCAGTCTATACAATTTCATGGGGCCAAATGGGCTACATCCAACAGTACTGAGAGAGCAGGCAGATGTTTTATCAAGTGTGCTTTCTATCTTCATTTTAAGGTCATGGAGATGTGGGCAGTGTCCCTAATGTTTGGAAAACTCAAATGTTGTAACATCAAAAAGCTAGGGAACTACATGAAATTCAGCCTCCCTTTTGACCGTAAGAAAATCATGAAACGAATCCTCTGGCAACATCTGTCTGAGCACTCGGAAGACAATAAGGTACCTGGGAACAGTCAATATGGATTTGCCAAGGGTAAATCAGGACTGACAATGTAGTTGCCTTCTGTGATGTCATCTGGGACTGGTGGCCCTAGTGGCGCTGAAATGGGTTCCATTGCCAAGCAGGTGCAGCAAGAGCTAACACTGCCCTCAAGACCCTAACATATTCTTTCCTTCATTCAGTTCTATGCACCAAGGTGAACTATATTTGTGTTCCCATGATTTATTTTCCCTTTGATTTCCTTATAGTGTTCCAATTTCTACTGCACATTAATTTCATCTTTCATCTTGTTTCTAATACATGTGCCTAAACTTATAAAGCCCTCTATGTGTCAGAATTTATAAATAATGAATCAAAATTAAAAGTCACTCACCAATTAAATTTTAGTCCAAGAGGTAACAGGAGCTATGAAGTTCCATTTTGCTTCACTGCTACTTATGAAGAAAGAACATCTGTATCATCTGGATCTTTTCACTACAAAGACTTGAACCCTTGAAGGACAGAGATCTTTACAAATATCAATGTTCATTTATGTTCACACCACAGCTAACTAAATCTGATTGACCTTAAATAGAACAGGTTTTTACTTTGGGTTTGTAGCATGTTTTAACTGCCCCTCTGTACATATTTATTCTACTTGTTAATAATCTGTTCTTCAGCTGAAGATGATGTGATGATCACAAAAACACCATATTGTCTTTTAAGTGAAGGCAAAGAATGCAACACAGAACATAAACATTGTTTAAAAAGCAAATGTGTCCTTTTGGTAAAAAAAAAAAAAAAAATCACTCTGGAACAGGGTGTGTGTTGCGTGCATGAAAATACATTTTGCCAGCTGGAACACTGAAAATGTTTACAGTATGTTCACAATATGATTTATTGGAGTTTACAGCTCTGGGATGAGTACATTCTCTAAGGTACTAGATAGCCTGGAGCCTACACATTTCTCCATGTTCTTAAATCACTTTCAAACTACTTTTAAATTGTATTAGATACACTTGCTAAGCCTCCTTGTTCTATGACAGCCAGAACCACAAGCACAATCTGTGGAATCTATGTGAACAGATGGATTTTTAAAAAAAAAAAAAAAGAAAAGAAAAAGAAAATAGGAAAATGATAGCTGTGGCNGGAAAAAAAAAAAAAAAAAAAAAAAAAAAAAAAAAGAAAAAAAAAAGGCAATCTTGCCTATGGGCATTCACCCCAAAATAAATGACCAATGACTTGTAGTTATGACTCCCTTAAACAACACAGGTGGGGAGCAATTAAAAAGACCATTTTACAGCATTTACATTGCTTTAAATTCTAAGGCATTTTAAAACAGTAGTGGGGTTAAAAAGACATGACCTTGAAACTGAAGTTATTTTTTTAGTGAAATAGTGCACTAGTGCAAACAGACATTTCTGAAAATAAGCTTTTGAAAAGTTTCTAATAAATTAAATACTGTAGTACTCTAGCATTCTTTCTTCATAGATGTGTTTGTATATGGCAACTAAGCTTTTCTTTAAAAGTTAGAAACTGCTTCCTGCCATCCTTCAATGAAAAGTTTCTTAATTTAGAGACTCATTTTCATGGTGCTTTTATGCATCAGCTTTTTTTCAACACTCTCTTAAACTAAGGATACTAGAAAAACATAATGTCCCAAAATCCATTCCAAAGATGCATGTGTGGGAGTCATCGGTTTTGGTTTGGTTTGGTTTGGTTTTGGTGTGTTTTTTTTCTTTTTAATATCATATTATCATACAAAGTCTTTACTATGTCATATTCAGGTTTGTTTGTTATGACCTCTATATTCTTTTTAGAAGCACTGTCACTCCATACTCAAGCACTGTAATATTACTCTGTATTTTATTCCCAGGATGCATTATAATAAGGTTTCTTACAGAGGGAAACCCATCAGAAACAGGCCATTTGCACAGACACTAAGACTTGTTTGCAAGGTAACTGTGCAAATTAGATGGAAATCTCCTTGTCACAAGTGGCAAATATCACACGAGATAAGGTAAGGAAAGAAATTCATGGCCCCTCACATGATTCCAAATAGAATAAAAAATTATAATCTAATGGTGATTTACTTGTTCTAATCCATCCTTCTGTACCAGTCTCTAACAATTCATGGTTTACTATTACATTAATGTAACATTTTACCCTGTAGATGGGCTACAGAGACATAAACTCATTAAACTGCATCAACCAGTTTTCCAAATCCTTCTAAAAAAACAAATTCTCCATATAAGAAGCAATCATTCATTGAGTAGGTATGACTTGCACTCCATCTTTCTGGATTTATAATTGTAATATTGCTGTACAGAGTAAATGCTATGTAAGTGCATCACTTATCAAATAATCCAGACAGGTCTTTTCTGAGTGTGTTTTCTGCATTACGTCTCATTCCACTAACTTTTATGGCACATATAAATCTTTCCAGTGATGGTTTTCATGTTTATTTCCAGATCACGGGTTAAAAATATTAAATCACACTAGTTCAATCCTGTGGAAAATATTTGAAATACACTCATTTGATTATTGCATACTTCAGCTAACATTTGTAAAGATTTGAGAATTGCCTGGGTCTTAATTAATCTAATAATCACCAATGAGTTCTCTAGTTATTAGCATTCACAAGAGAAATCCTAGTTCCACTGTAAGAAAATGGCACATTCTGCTTTTTGTCATATGTGAAGTGTGACACATTCTTACACAAATCACTATAAACCTTACTATAATATTTATCATAGAAGCATAGAAAGGTGTGTTTTGGAAGGGACCTTGAAGAACATCTGGTTCCAACCCTCCTGCTGTGAACAGGGACATCTTTCACCAGACCAGGTTGTTCAAATCCCATCCAATCTGGCCTTGAACACTTTCAGAGATGGGACATCTTCACCCTCTCTGGGAAACCTGTTCCACAGCCTCACCATCCTCCAAGTAAAGAACTTTTCATAACATCTGATCTAAATCTACCCTTTTCTAGTTTGAAGCAATTGCCCCTTGTCCTCTCACTACATGTTTTTTAAAATATCCATCTACAACTTTCTTGTAGGCCTCCTTCAGATACTGGAAGGCTGCTAGAATATCCTCCTAGAGCCTTCTTTTCTTCAAGTGGAACAACCCCAAATCTCTCAACCCATCTTCACAGGAGAAGTGTTCCAGTCCCTTGATCATCCTCGTCACTCCCCTTTGGACTTGTTCCAGCAGGTCCATGCCCGTGTATTGGGGGGCCCAGAGTTGAATACAGCACTGCAGGTCCCCACCTTTTGTGAGTGCAGAATAGAGGGGCAGATGTGCTGGCCACATGTCTTTTGTTGCAAGCCAAGACAGAGTTTGCTTTCTGGGCTGCAAGCCAACATTGGCAGGTCATGTCCAGCTTTTTGTTCACCACAAACCCCATGTCCACCTCTTCTGGACTGCTCTAAATCTCTGCCCAACCTATACTTGTGTTTGGGATTGCCCTAACCCAAGTGCAGGACCTTTTCTGCAATCCCAACTACTTTACGTGTGTTCACAATTTGTAGTAGTGCACACTTAGTAATGCACAACAATACTGAAACAATGAGTAGCAAAAAAATTTTAGTTTTACAGGCTATTCATTATTATATTATTTTTACTCAGTACTTTCAAAGTTTTTATACTCTATTTATTATTATTTTCACATCACTTATTATTCTATCACTTTGCCATAAAATCGTGGTCTTTAGCTATGCAAGTAATCTATGTCTAGTCCATCATGGTATCTGAGTTATTAAAGATCACCAGTACCTTTGTTTCCTCCCCTCCTTCTCAGTTGTCTGAGGAGCTGAAGTTATATCACAGTAGCTTGAAAAGCAATTATAAGTACAGATTTAAATAATTAAGTCTTTCATTATTTCTCATTTATATTTTCTGTAGAATAATTGGTAACTGTGATCAAAATAACTGTGTTCTAGGGTATTACATTTTAGTGCTGTGAGCCAACATACCCAGGTAGCTGAACGATAAAACATATTTCTAACAAATTTAAAAAAAAAAAAATCACTTTTACTTCTTGTGTCCAATTTTATTTCTTAGAACGGTATCATAATCATGACTCATATCTATACAGATATTTTTATTAAAGGTGAAAATATCATGTCAAAAATGTTGTGATAACCAATTCAGTATTTAGTATACATGTGGTGCTAAGCAATTTGAATATTTAATTCTTGTTTATGAAAAAAAATCCTGATCTTACAAAAGAAATATGAATTTTATATTACTATATTATTTCTTATTTTTCAGTTCTTAAGGTAAGTGATTGTAGCAAAATAATATTTCAGATTCTTGTAATTCCTATACATATTTACATATTCACTTGTCAGATACAGTAAGTCATATAGGCTGACATTTTTCTCAAGGAGAGATTTGATGTGAAATTCAACTTATGACCCTATAGGATACCACGACTGACTAAATCTTCATATACTTCCCACATTCTGTTTTGCATTCTCCAAAGGCAATCCCCTTTTCTCTGAAGGTAGTATAGCCATGGGCTGGCATTATAGAGTAGAATGAGAAAGTTACCTTAGGAAACATGGATAATAGAGTGAGAGCCCTGGTTGCTTACACATTTGTTTTGAATTTTTATATTTCAGTGCCAGGTGATATATTTAGGCATAAAATTCAGATGGAGCATAAAGGATTTTTGACCACTTGATATGCATCATCACTGAAACTCAAGGTACTTTCAATGAAGAGCAAGAACCTGCATTTAATTTTAGGAAAGAAGCAGCTAATAATTGATACAGCTGAAACAGAGCCTTCTTGGCAATTTGATTTTTCAAGTATATATAGAATAATGGAATAATAAAATCATTAAGTCTGGAAAAGAACTTCAAGGCCATCAAGTCCAACCATCAACCTAGTGCCACCACCATGTTCACGACTAAACCACGTCCTTAAGTCCCATATCCAACTCCAGGGATGGTGACTCAACCACTTCCTGGGCAGCCTGTTCCAACGTTTCATAGTCCTTGCCACAAAGAAATTTTTTTAGCACCCAATCTAAATCTCCCCTTGCACGACATGAGGCCATTTACTCTCGCCGCTTGTTACCCGGGAGAAGAAACTGACACTGACCTTATTACAATCTTCTTTCAGGTAGTTCTAGAGAGTGATAAGGTTTGCCCTAAGCCTCCTTTTCAGCAGCTAAACAGCCCCAGATCCCTCAGATGCCTCTTATCAACTTTGTCCTCCAGACTCTTCACCAGCTTTGTTGCACTTCTCTAGACACCCACCGGCACTTTAATGTCATTCCCAGAGTGAGAGGCCAGCAAGTGGACACAGGATTTGAGGTGTGGCCTAATAATAGGTCCTTTAGTTACAGGACAAGGAATAAAGGTTTTAAACTAAAATAAGATTGATTCATACCAGGCAGGTAATAGGAAGACCTTTTTT
>VYXD01001995.1:178150-221776 GCA_013397195.1 Hylia prasina | reverse complement strand
TGCCTCATCCCTGGAAATGTTCAAGGTTGAGTTGGATGGGGCTTTAACTAACTTGATCAATTTGAAGACACTAGTTCAAATCAGAGAGGTTGGAACAAGATCTTTGAAGGTTCCTTTCAACCCAGATCATACTAAGAGTCTATGATCTTATGATATATGTTGTTTTGATAGATAACACTTTGTTATTTAATTATCTCTATAGTTACTTTATTTTATCTTTGAACTAAGAAAAGAAGAAAAGCACTTTATTTGAACAAAGAAATTTGCCTATTAAATACTATTCCAGGATGGCTTTATAAAATTCTTACATTTTAATCTTTTTGACAGCCTCTTAAAATAATCTGGTTATTGGTAGGGTATAATTATATCAGTCTTCCATCAATTTTCACTTACACAGCTGCAGTTCACCAGAATTAAATGGATTATATGTGATCATTAAGAACTGCTAAATTTAATGTCATATTGGGAGGTAAATTACCTTAGTCATATTCTAAACCCTGAGATCTTTAGATATTGTGCAACTATAAAACTATTCAAAGTATTGAAAACATTGGTGATAGCTCAGTGTTTTCACCTGTAAACATTACTGGCTCATTTTAATTTGGTTTGTCTCTCAAAACTGTCTGTGAACATTTCCAGACTCTTGCTTTTTTAAGTTATTTTAAAGTTGTTTTAATAATCCCACATATATATATATATATATGTTTTTTTTCCTAGCTGCTTCTGGTATATTTTGAACTTGACTCAATGAGAAAATTGAAAAGTCATGTCACAGGGGAAGACGTTGCAGTCCTTTTCTTCAGTATTTTCAGATAAAACATACTAATTTCTGTTAGTAAAAATGGTCTTCTCATTGTAGATTTGTCATCTGATTTTAGCAAGAAATCGTATTTCTTTACAAAAGAGATGACATTTTCTCTTCCTGCTTTACAACAAAAGTAGGTTTTTGGCTGGGAAAAACATCTCACCTTCTCTTGATTTTACACTTTTGTTAGATTAAAATTATCACAGCTATTGTCATGCTTCATGATTTTGCAAGCATAAATTATTATGAACAAAAACTATGTTTTTACAGACATTCTGTTACAAAAGTACAATTAATTAAAACCTTTTTTGTGAATTTTGGTGCAAGTTCCACTAGGTTTGTAAAATCCTTTAACCTATATATGGAGATTCAATGAGTTGAAAGAGTGGAAAAATATAAAATCAGAAATCTAAAAACAGGCTTAAATTCAAAGAAGGTATTGAGAGTAAATATATTATTTTTTGGAGGAAAACTTGCCAGATTTTTTTGGTTAGCATTCTCAAAGTCTCTCTATGTTACCTGCTTTCTATTCTTAGACTTGCATTCTTGTATCACTGGGATTCAGTATCACAATTTAGGCTCGTGGATGGGATGGTAATACTGTATCCCACTTCTATGCTGATAGGAACCATTTTCCTTTTACATTTGGCTTAATCATTCCTTATAATTTACTAATATGGAAGTATTCTTTAATTAAACTAAGTTGGAGAGAGACATACTAATAGGATATATAATATTTGAAAAACACTTGTTGATGCATTATTCTATTATCCTGATATTAGAAAAAATGAACAACTTTGTATTAGTTCCTTACTAGTCAGGTCTTAATGTTAGGAGGATTTTCAGGCTGTTTTCCAATAGTCTTTCATGCGCATACTGAAAAAATGCCTTTGATGAAGTGTAATGAATTCTCTACTGGATATTAAATAAGTTCCATGACTTTAATTATTGATTTTAGAGCATATAATTCAATGTAATATACTTAGAGTTAGTCAGCTAATTGATATTAGCTGGAAATGCTGAAATAAATGATGAAATACTGTGTAGACTTGTAAAAAAAGGACATGGATTTAATGCTTTTGAAAAAAGAAGGGAATCATTATTTGCTAATTACAAGCTAAACAAGATGGAAAATAATGTTTCTGAAGTATTCCTTCATTGTGCTATATATTTCATTATGATTAATATAAATGTAATCTATAATTTACTTAAAAACCAAATTGAGACTGTCTTGTCCCTTTATGATTTTAATAGTGGTGGAAAAATTAAAGGGGCATAGAGGTACTGAAAGAGTGCACAGTGACTGGACAAACTTAGGAAGACTGTCTGGTAGTGGAAGCTTGTATATGCTTCTCACACAATTGTTTGGCCAGAAGTTTAAAGGAGTTTAGTTTAACATCCTCCTAAATTTGACTGTGATCTCCTGCATGAGATCAGTGCTATTTGTAAGATCTTATTCCAAAGCTGCAGAGAAAGAAAAGGTACAATATTTTGGGGTAAAGGGGGAGAAAAAAAAAAAATCAGAAATGGAAGTACTCCTGCTTATATGGATTCTACAAGTAACACTCATAAATCACACCTAGTTTTTAGAACAAGTCAAGTGCAGGCATGAGAAGACAGCTACAGGCTGGCAGCGATGTCATGAGATTTCATGAGTCACATCACCTTGTGAACCCTTGTAGTGATGTCTTTCAATAATTCCACTATTGATTGTAATTCACAAAATACATTGTGGTTGCTTACAGTGGCTACTTGTTTAATATATAATTTGTTTACAATTTATAGCCTTTATAATTCAGTCCCAGAGAGAATTTTTAGTTTGAACCAGCCTGTTTCCCATCAGCACCGTTAATCTTTAAAACTGGAAATGGGTGCCGTTAACAGCCCTCCAAAATTCTTAACAACCCCCACCCCCCGAGAGGGACAGAGATCTGGAGCAGGTCTTTCTTCAGCAGTCTCAGCACCAGTATGAAAGCTGTACCTGTAGCCTAAAACTAGGCTCTTTTAGAACACATTTCTCTCTGGACAAGCCATACTGCTGAAAATTTACCTTGTATTCTTTCATATTCACGTGTCATAAAAAGGATTTCTCAACCTTGCATGCTTTTCTTCAGTTTTGCAAGCTGATAAATGGTTTCTCATGTTGCAAACTTCCTTTAATAGTTAAAATAATATATGCAAAGCAATAGAAATTTTATAACTTAGGTAGATAGAAATTTTTGATAATGCATAAGACAGCAGCTCTCCAAAGGAGTTTAATAAACACACCTCCCCTGATTGTCAGGACACTTTTACAGTACTGAACAGGAAGGACTAGCAGTAGTTAGGAAAAAGTACCCAGGTACTATTTAAGAAATTTCCAGCGTAATTTGAAATAATTTTTTCTCCAACTCTTCTCCTTCAGATTTGCTAGTAATCCCCATTTCTTTCTGCATACTCTCTGAACTTCAGAAATCATCAACAATCTGTTAGCACAGCAATTAGTGTAAGACCAAAATCAGTGGGTGACAAACAGCTGTTACTTGTAGGTGGAATTATCCTATAGATTTTATTCTAGCAAAATCTTCTACAAAGTTTTATCATATCTCCACATGGGATTACACTGTCATTTCAGAAGCTGACTTGGAACATTAGAGGCCAAGGCTGTGACCCATGTTAACATCCCTTCATGAGCAGGCCATCAGTGAACTATTAATGACATAACTGTCCATATCAATGTAAAAAAATGAACATTAGAGATAGAATTCTAGCTTTGTGCTTGATTTTTTTATCTTTTGTTGAAGGCTTGCTGAGGTTCAGAAATATTCATACTTTCAATTTTTTTGTGTGATTTGAGCTTCTGTGAGTTCATAGACAAAAACTCTGAGGGTCTGACATTTATGCAGTTACTTCAAAATTGCTTAATGATGCTGAGTGGAACTACTGGCAATAAGGACAGCTTGTTTATTTATTCATAACAGAATTATTCTCAGGCTTCAAAATTGGGTAATATTGCACTTTTCTGTGATAGCTTACTGTTTACTCCAGCAAATGTCTGGTTTGTTTCTGCTATTTTGAAAATGTAGTAAAATGTTTTCTGAAATTAATATCTCATTAGAACCTTGGCAGGTAAAAAAGTGAAGTGTTGCTACAGTTCTGTGTTAATAGCATAATGCAAAGTATTGCAATAGGTAAAAAAAAAAAAAAATGGCCAGTTGAAGCCACTGGTATTTGGCAGATTTTGAAACGTTCTAATTATCTTGCCCATATGTTTAAATGTTTCTTGGCTTTAGGCCAGAACAAAATACATTGCAGCTGAAATACTGCTAAGTAGAATGAGATGAATATTCTTCACAGAAAACTTGAGCCAATGACAGTGCAAATTTAAATTCCACCTCTGCCAACTGATAGCCCATCAAAACTACTTAGGGATTGAGTCTGTCTACGTCTGTGTAGAATTGAAGAATACATACATACAAACAAACAAACAAATAAAAAGGACTGAGTTTTCCTTACTTCTCAAGAAATCAATATTAGATTAGAAAGGTTGCTGTTCCTATGATGAGGCATACTCTTGTGTAACTAATTGTACATAAATTTCTCCATAGCTATAGGTAAATCCAAACAGGAAAATGCAGGCAAACACAAGTTTGATTTTTGTTATATGAAGCAAGGAAATCCACTGTATTTTCGGTATGCAGAAGCATAAAGACATATAAATTACCATATGAATATTCAGGAATATTTTAGAAGAATGTTGTTTAACTAAATATATAAAAAAGAATTACTACTAAGTTATGAAATCTAACATTCTATATTTGTAAGAAACTTCTGTTGCAGTTAAATCTTTCATATTTCTGCTTTGTTATTACAATGTAAACCCATTTTATTGACATGCAAAAAGGTTTTAGTAGGAAACAACATAAAATTTAAGTCAAAAGTGGTGTTGTCTCTTTGGTTGGAAATGGTACTAACTAGACCTCATGAGGATTGGGATTTTTTAGATTGTGTTACTTCTTCACTTTTTCCTCCAGCAATGCCCATTACTGCAAGAATGAGATTTTTAACAACAAACACTGTGTAAAAAGTGAACGGTACAGTGCTACTTTGACCTTTTCAGTGTTCTTTTTCTAATGGCTGCTCACGTACCCTGCTACCGTGGCTATTACAACCTCTGAGGATAAAAGATAAGATGGCCAACAAATCAAAACACATTGCATCTAAAAAGATAGAGTGTATATGAAGGTTTTATGGTGTATTCATCTTGTAAATGTTCATCTTAAAGAAAATGGAAAATTGAACAAACTCTCACTAAAAAGGCTGATTAAGTTTTTCTTGGCTTCTTGCAAATAATTTGAAAATTAAGACATACATTCTTGCTAGGATCATATTCACTATAATGAAAATATTAACATGATGCATTTGAAGAAGAAATGTGTACAGAGGAGATGAAAAAAATTACACATTGCAGATTACAAAATATAAAATTATAAACAATCTCAAAAGCTTGAGGTCATGATTGAAATTTGACCTTCTAAGCATGGTCTTTCTGTTGACTTGAAACACTTAAATTATATGGTATTTCTGACATTACTATGTCTCTGTAATGTAAGGAGGAATATTTTATTACTATGTATGGCATTTTAAAGGTCCTTGGTTTTTGGCTTTTTAAAAATTAATTGATTACTAATAGAAAAAGCATGATTTTTGAGAATGAGTGTCATTTCCTCTTAAGGCAGATTTTCAAAATAAATAAGATTAACTATATTTTGAAAGTGCCTGCTTTTAGTCATCAACTGAAAAAGTACTTCATATTGTTAGCTTAGATATCGATTTTAACATCTCTGGCATCAAACTTGGGCCTGAAATCCTAGGTAGGATGAATCTTAATTTTTTAATATCAAAGTTTAGAAAATTAGAGCATAGTTCATCAAGCCTATCTGTATTTTCATTCATACACCTTACTATAAGAATAATTGGGTTTGATTTCCCCATTTCTTTCCCTTGAGGTGTATTTCAGAAACTCACTGCTCTAATGGACATGAGACATTTTCCTCATGTCCTGCCTGTATTTTTTTCTCAACCAAATTTTCTCAATAAATTCTTTTATCAGTACCATCTTTTCTCAAATTAAATATCAACACATGAAAAGCCTTTGTTAATGTCAGCAGCCTTGTCTCTTTCTGCTTCTAGCAACTGAACATACTCTGAAGAGTCTTTACATTGTACTTCAGATGCAATTCTAAACCACCTCTCAATAATGCTGTCATACAGTATTAAATACATAATCTTTTTGGCAATGTAGATTCTTCTGAATGTTCTTTTATCCACACTTTTCTAGCAGGTACTACTAGCACATTTCAAAATAGTCTGAAATTAAATTCACCATATTTCACACAAGTTTCTCTCAATACCTTTTCTGATGTTGCAACACCCTAGGCAGCTGGTACCTCTGATAAATCACACCATCCATGAATGAGTGAAGAGATCTTCCTGAGTGGAGCACTCACAAATATATCTGAGAAGAAAATCTGACTGAAATAATTTTGTCTCCAACATAAGAGTATCTCCTATTTAATGAAAATTCTGTGATTAGATACCTTTGATCATCATAACATTGCCAGGTATCTGAACTTGAATCCTGTCAGCCATGATTCTTATCATGGGGCGCAGACTCCAATAAGATACCAGGTGGATTTAGGCTTTTACCATAGATCTAGCAAAATTTTAAACATCAAGCGTAAAAGTTCATATTCTACAAAGTTTACCACTGGCAGTTGTAAAGATTCTCTTAGGGAACACTATGAAATTAACTGAAATTTTTAGACTTTCGGAAAGCAAAAAAATTCTGAGTTTATCTACTTCTCTTGATGTAGAAGTGTAATTTAGTCCTAGCTGCCATTTTGAAACAACACTAATGTCATGTGAACTTTACACATCAATGGTTCTTAAGGTCATTTGCAATATTTACTTTGTACTAAGACTATGTTTCCTCATGGGAATTTAAACTTCAGTTTGTTAAATGCATTGAGCTGCCTTTAGAATTACCCCCAAAACAACCTATGATTTATCTTTTTTCGAGTGTTTCTGGCAGCATTACCTGCTGTGATAATTTGGAAAGAAATATTTAAATTTAAAATATCAAGAAACCATAAAAAGATCATACCTGTCCTAAAAACTTCAATTAGAATCAGGAGTAACACTGGAGAAATATAAACTTCATGGAAAATATATCAAGTGTTGTAAACATGAGATTCATATACATGTATTATTGTAACTATCAAAGAGCTACAAATATGCTGCAGTTAACAAGCAACATTCTCTTAGAAAGATACCTCATTTTTAAGGGGAAAAAACAGAGTTTATTATGAAAGAATGCTATGAAATATTTAAAATAAAAATATTTTTTAAAAATTAAAATAAAATAGCATTTCATGAAGTGTGGTACAACACAACACAATGCAATAGGACTCTCAGATACTGGAGTTTCAGGTTTCAATTAAATATGAATGTTACTTCCAATTTTTACAATATGATGAAATTTCAAAAAATTTTAACATGCTTATTAGTCTTCTGAAGAACTATAATTGCTTAATAACTGCAGTAGCCTCAAACAGACATAAAGTTGCCTGTTTTGATATAGTTACAAAAGATGGAGAAGATAAAATGAAAAAATAGTAATAAAAAATAAAGCCAGAAACTAATGCTTATGTTTGGCTTTCACTTTAAAGCAAGTTTACAGGAAAAACAAATATAGCAAAATACAACATTAAAAAGGTACTCTAGAGCTATGTTATGCATGAGCCATTTAGTCTACATGAAGACTGGACTGCTACACTTTTAATGGACTATAAGGTCAGTTAACTTTTTTATTCATTAGCAAGTAGAAATTCAGCTTTCTTATTTCTCTCCTTTATCTTAATCTGAATGTAACAAGATCAAAGCTCTCTTAAAAGCTCAGTGCAGATCTGAAAAGAAAGGCAAAAAGAGCCATCTGCCCAAGTCCTTGTTTTCCTTCTGAAATTCATTGGCAATTACTCATATCAGAGGTTCTTTGAGTCAGGCTTCAGACTAGGGTTTGATTTTTGAAATTTACCCCAGTACAATACTTTATGTCGAAGTCACACACAGATGGTGCAGTAATGTTTTTATATTCCCATAGTGTAAACTTACAGGCACAGTTGGCCTTAAAGAAAGCCATCCACTTATATTTGAAACTTCCTAGGACTGAAATTCATTGCCAGCTTCATTTAGTTCTTTAAATCAGGTCCATAATTAAGGTCAAAGTCATGTCAACATGTATTTTCAGGGACCACCAGTTATTTCCCCCTCTCTGAGGCCGTGGTTACAATATAGATTTCTGCTATTCAGAATTACTCTATTAGAGGTGGTCATATATCTAGTGACTTTATGTTTAAATGGAAGAATTGAAGGCCATTACACTTATTAAAGTGCAGTGGAAGAAATTAAGGCAGTTTGACTAGTCTCTTACAGAACTTACACCTCTGCTATTCCATTGCCATTTACAAAATATATCCTTGGAATGTAAAGTGACTCTGGGGTGGCCTTCACAAATTACATTCAAGATCTAAATAGGAGGGACACTGTCCTATTACATATTCTGTGTATTTGCCTTTGTTCTTTACATTTATTCTTTAGATATCTAGACTTGAAATAATGTTTTAGATTTCTCAGGACCACAGAACAGGGGCAGCCCATGTTCACTGTTCTAGGGAAGCTAGAAAAATAAACTCCACCTATAAAGTTTGATTAGACATTGAAGCTTTAATCCCTACTTTAAAACAATTTAGATAAATATTTTACCTAATAAGTAATTAAATTTATTTTTAGACAAAATAGTTTTCTGAATACTGAATGACACCCAAATTTGAAACTATGGTTAATATTGTGTCTACTAACTCTAAAAGCTCAGTGAATGTGTTCTAGGTAGCAGCGTAGTTAGCTAACATATATTAAAATGACAGCATGAGTTTGCCTGCAATCACTGTAATTGAGATTATTCTGAATGTTTTATTTCCTAGGCTGAATATTAGCCTGTTTTGTCTTTTGCAATTACAATTCAAGATTGAGAAGCTTAGGTATGACAATAAAAAAAGGGGATTTATTTTATTTTATTATATTTTATGCAGGTCTGAAAGGAAATAGTGGAAGCTTGGTCTATTTCTAGATGTATGATATGTAAAATGCTAAGTAATTTAGAATAGGGAAATAATTGAATGCATTTTATTCTTTTTTTCTTCTGTAATTGTATGGCAAAAAAAAAATTATATATATATACAGCTTTTTATTCTGCAGCAGGTAAGCAATTATGTTTGGGTTTTTTTCTGCACAAGGGAAAAATACATCTAGAATTCCAGGATATGGTCATGATTTCTTTAATGTGGTTTCTTTGATAGTAACTTTCAATTAGCTTGTCATATGTTCATGTATGTTTACAATAGTAAACATAATCTTTATGCTTTTCCACTGTTAGATACATTTGGTAGCTACTTAATTTTTAACTTGATTGTGGTCACACATAAGTGGGATTAATTTGTATTACATCAGAATAAGCCATGAAGGGATGGCATGTTTGATGACATTTGTGTCCTTTTCGCATAAGAAGGTACACTATCAAGTAGATTGTAATACTACTGTCAACACCTATTTTAGATATTATGCTTTTTATCATTGGTATGCCATAAAACTTGTGATAAACTGAGATGAAGTAACTTTCAGAATTCCTTTCAATATGTAGAAGGAAGAGAGAGCTTGAAAATTATACATGAAATCAAATGTAGACCTCAACAAACCCAGAAACCTTTCTCTCTTTTCCGTCCCCATGCCACTTCACAATGCTCTTTATTAGCACACTTGATTGTAAGGGGCAGAAAATATTATATTTTGAATATTATTTTTTTTACTGATTGTTAAGCAAAGATGGAAGTATAACGTAGAGGGTATTAGTACCCACTGTCCTGGGTGAGTGACTCACTGTCATGGATGCTCTTGATCAACCTGGCAAAAAAATTAAGAGATTCTTGGATTCTATGTTTTGAAGTGTCTTTGGTACCCCAGACTGGCAGAAAGGTTGACTTTGGAAGGGACCTCTTGAGGCTGTCTGGTCCTCTAATATGTCAAACATTAACATTTCAGCAATAATATACATATTAATCCAGGTTTAAGTTCAGTATCAAATGTTGTGGTTTTCCATATGAATTAAGATTATTTTATCTGTAAATTTATGCCCTCAAAGATCTTAGAATTACTTACACATAACAATAGTAAATTCTTCAAACTTCTCACTCCTTTGGAAAAAAAAGTCTTATGCTTTTTATTAATTTCAACTACTAATTTATTAATCCATAATTAAAATGAATAAATTATCAGTAAGAACTAATGAAAAATTATACATTATCTCCAGGATTGTAAAAATAGCTCTGAGACTTTAAATATTCTATATCTCTATATAATACTATGGAATGGTTTTAAAAGATTGTCCAGGTCTGTTAAATTTTATGTATAATTTTTAAAAGAAATTACTCAAATTAGTAAACATATTTCCAATAAAAGCTCTTTGAATCAAAGCTCAAAGGAGAAAGTATCTGATTATCCAGAATAATCATAATCTACGTATTTCATATATTAATGGTTGGTGGCTAACTCAGGTGTCTGAAAGAAGTTTTCCAAAATTCACCACCATTTTTCTTTTGTTGCAGGATGAAGATTAGCTGCTAACAAAGTTGTGCAGAGAATTTACTCATTATTATTATTTACTAATTAATATCATTACTAATTACTTTATTATTATTTCTGTTATTATTTCCATTATTAGGGTGTTTTATCCCCAAATAGCATATAGTCAATACAAGGAACGTCTCCTTTTATGCAGTAGAAAACTGCTACCTTGTTTGATATGATCTGTAGTTCAACTAAGTCACTGAGTGAATCATAAATTTTGATCATGTGCATTGTAAGAATTAAGATAGACTTAAGTAAAAACAGCTGAAGTTCCCACCTTATTTTAAAAGATAAGGTTGAAAGGACTGGACACCTTCCTGTGATTAATTTGAAACTGGAAAATAAGCTTAAATAATAATTTTAAAGGTTGTATCATGTACTGGATTAACACTTATTTGAATGAGGTTTCTAATTCAATAGTCCATAAAAAAATAAGATTTTTTTTCTTGATATGCCCAATATTTATTTCCCTGAAATAATATCTTTGACTTCATAATAAATATATATTTTAAGATCTTATTATCCTGCAAAAACTGAGAATTAATTTGAGATGACATGACATTTTATTTGAAAACCTATTTAAAAAAAAAAAATCTCCAAAATCTGCTTCCTTTAAAGAACATGTAGTATATGAAAATATAAATATGGGTATTCTTATAATAAATTGAATCCCCGTCCAAAAATAGTAATACATTGTAGGCCTCTTGGTTTAAATGGAATATATATGTTTTGCAGACAATAAAAACCTCACTTATATAAAAAAATAACTAACTAATTGTGTCCATCTCTCATTACTTTTATCCACTAGAATGTCATATAAACAAACAGATCACTAATTTTCTGTTTTGTCTGCTGGTTGCATCCATACCCTGCATGCCTTGGCATGAAGAATTGGAATAGGAAATAGGGCTAGCAGTTAGGCTGCTGAAGGCTCTCAAATCTATGCCAAAAGTACCATTCATACTTCTTAACTTCCCAGCACTGCCATGACAAGACTGCAAAAATGAAAACTACCTCTCCATGCAAATGTGATGACACTGTATGCCTAGCAGAAGAGAACTGATATGGCAATAATTCCTGTGGTTTTGGCATTGATTGCCTAAATCACCAAACCAGTCTTGGTTTTAAATATTACTGGTTTTAATTTGCTCTTGAAACTGAAAATTTCTTACCACTACTTCCCATTGGTAGGCAACAATACAATACAAGTAAATGGAAAAATACCACCAGGAAAGAATAAAACTTTTCATACTGAGTACCAACATTTCTTTAGCCCAAATACAAGACACAATAAATGGCCTTGATGGAAGTTACACCTCTTAAAGGTAGGCATAACTAATTGCTAGCTAAAACATAACTATGACAAATGTGAAGACAAATTATGTTATTACACAAGCAAATCTGACATGGCATTTTGAACTGTCAATACCATTTAAAATATTTATTTATTTTGCATGCAAAGGTGTCCATTTGGTTTCCTTCACACATTTTTAATATGTGTAGTAAATGAAAAAAAAAATTAAATTTCTTTGGAAAAATCTTCTATTGATTTGTTTAAAGCTGTTAATAAGAACATACAAATTGCCACACCTATGTCAGATCCAGAAATGTTAAATTTAATGTATCCTATATATCTTGTAGGATTGTAAACTAAGAAACATTGTATCTTGATTTCTGATGCCAGTCTGAATTAGTTTATTGATCTGTAATTCAGTTCATTTTAGAACTCTATTTCTGTTTGTTCCCTGGAGGGTCAAATGTTTTCATCCAGAACTGAAAAATATTAATGTTAAAGAGCATTGTGGTCTGTTTTACTACTCCAGTATGTATTTGGTATGTCCAACCTATATCCTATATAAGAGGCAGTCACCTCTATGCAACAAAATATTACTATGATTGTACAATAACAACAACACTGAATTACTTTCAGTTGAGAAATGTTTCAGTGATTCAAATACTGTTTTGAAATTCTTATAGAGTTACTTAGTGTAATTTAGCTTCAATGTTATATAGAATATGATCTGAAGCATCTCCTTGATTAATGTTTCTTGGGGACATTATTTCTAAAGATGGTCAAAGTTTTAATGAATTAATTTGACCATCATTATGGGTAATGTGCTGGAAACACATTAATCTAAGTGATATCTTCTTATAGCTTATGCAGAACTAATTCATCTGAATGGGAATTTGGCAAATTAATCCAGGTTCCAGGGAAAAGCAATTGATGCCTAGTTTTGAATCAAACAATGAATGCAGTCTGGCATATATTTTTCTGTTTAGGATTTATGAATTTGAGGGGTATATACCTCACAGATAAATGTGGTTATGTCCTACAAGTGTGCAGTTGTAAGGAAATGTATGAAGCTATGAATTTTAATGTGTAATAAATTATTCTTTCACTAGGATTGAAAAAAATCTGCAGATTACAAAAGATAATCATGCCTATAATTATGTAACAGTTTCCAAATCATAAATAATGCTGAATGTGTCGTATTCAAATCAGAAAACAATAACGAGATTTAGAAGTATCTCCTGAATTAATGGTCTAGCACAAAGTTCTGCTTCTGTCCTTTCCAGCAGATTGAGATGTTTCACCCATTAGCTTGCTAACGGTATGTTAGATTTCCCAAGCTCACAATCATCAGGGGCTTTCAGTTTAGAGGTTTCCAATGATGTAGACTTTGTGATGGACAGAAAAAGGACCTCTTATCAGAAAGTTATACATTTTTCTATATTTGCTTTTTCAATCTTCTGTGACGTGTTACCAAGCAAACAATGTGCAACTCTCTAAACCATAGTCAGGTACATGTAGGAAAATTACTTGGAGCTTCACAGTTTCATTAGACTCGAGTGAAAATGCCTACAGAACATTACTAACTATATACAATAGCAGCTTTTGTCTAAAAAGCTGCACAAAATTATGAATGATTTTCAGTATAACCTAATTGGCTTTACTTTTATATATGAAGCAAGGTATAATACATACAATACATATATACAGTACAAATATCTCGTAGAACATAACTGTATGGCAGGATTATGTCAATAACATTGGTTTTGTTTATATAAGTCAATATTCTAATAATGGATATCTCAGAACATGTATGACAGGAATAAAACTCTAATAGGACTTTTTGACATATTTTTGCATGTTCGAGAGCCTGGGCAATCTGTGACAGCCATTGTGGTGAGCTGATCATTCATTTTCCAGCTTGTTTTTTCTTGTGCTCCGTATGTGGAGAACGAAATGGGAAGTTAAATTTCATTATGCCAAAAGGGTGAAAACTTGCTAGTTCAAATAATTTTAAACACCAATCACTTTGTTGACTCCATCAAAATCAATTGCCAATTGTTTTTTATTGGAATTGTTCTACTGTATGGGGAATTGGCAGAAGGTTTAAAACATATTTTCCAACAAGCTTATTAGACCACCATGAATGAGAACCCAGAGAGGATGATCAAAAAAGAACAAACTAGAGGAACACTGGACTTGCCAGATATCAGGAGCCCTCATGCTTCTGTTCCACTTTCCAATCCTGTGTTTACTACAGTAAAACCAGTGACAAGTGCTGCTGCTCTAAAACAGGGATCTAGCAATTTGTAGGCCCAGACCCTGAGGGCACCTCCAGCCTGTCTGTGCTTGCAAAGTCCTCTCATCCTGCCCAAAGCCCATGACCCCCTTTCATCCCCCTGGAGCTCCTACCTCATCCCACCCATAGACCAGGACCCCAAGTCACCCCGCAGGGTCTTCAGTCTCTGTCTTGGAGATTCTGCATCAGTGTGTATTTCCAGCTCCCCCATGATCTCTAGGTAAAGCTTGGAAATTGTGATTCCTCTGAAAATCTGACATGCATCACTATTAGTTTCAGAAGATGTGAGCCTGTCTAGGCCAAAAGCTTTTCAGCAGAACATGAGACCTGTACTACCAGATAACCAACTAAATGTTTATCAGCTCAATCAGCAGCTTCCTTGGTATGATGGCAGACCCTATGTTGAATGATAGTCGTTAGAGTTCTTTTCTTTCAAGCTCACAAAAGTTAAAATCTCTATCTACAGCTACATTGATTACTTTTACTAAATACTTGGCATATGTGTAAGTCTCTGTAAAAATCTGTTTACTGCTCTATTAAGCTTGCTTTTTAGTTAGCAAAAAAAGATGATGCTACATATGTTCTGGTAGTTTAGCAATGCAAATAAAAAATTCCTTATTTCATTTACAGTAATATAATACTCTTCCATTAAAGTGCATATAATTTTCAAAAAGGATTAACTTCCAAAATATTTC
The DNA here is from genome assembly GCA_013397195.1 of Hylia prasina. Lineage (NCBI taxonomy): Eukaryota > Metazoa > Chordata > Aves > Passeriformes > Sylviidae > Hylia > Hylia prasina. The sequence continues at coordinate 206,966 of VYXD01001995.1, read as the reverse complement.
TTTACAGCAGAAGTCTTACAGCTGATACAAAAGGTTTTTCCTGATCAACTGCCACAATAATTCTGGCTTGGAGATCACAGAAGTAAGAATGTATACAAATTGAATGGAATATTATTATTATTAATAATAATGATAATATTGTTGTTATTAATAATAATAATAAAGAAATGGCAATAAATATTAACTAAAGGGTAGAATGCTGCTTAAAAATTAATTATTATCAGTAGTAGCAGTGTTCCTTTGTAGATAGTTGTAGATAGTACCTTTGTATTCTAATCTCAGCACCACTGTTTTCATCTTTTTGAAACATACACCCAAATATCATTGACACTACGTATAGTATTTACTTTTACTTCTAAACTGCACCTTATTCAGTTAATAACCGTCCTGGTTTAGGGCAAATTTCGGGAGGAAACCTGTCAATGGCATCCCTCTAGAAAAACAAATTCAAGTGGTGCCTCGCCCAACTGGTTCTGGAAAAAATTTCCTTGAAGAAAAGTGGAAAAAATACTTTCTTTAACAAGCAAAGCGTTCACAAGCATAAAAAATGAATCATATTAAACAATATGACCTTTCGCTGTTCTGAAGAGATGGCAAATTCAGAGAGAGTTCTTGTCGTGGGGTATGGCTCAGCTCTCTCAGTCTGCTGCCCTGGGCACTGTGGGCCATAGGTGTGAGCTCTGGCTGCTCTTGTGGGTTTTTGGTCCAGAGTAGATTTGAACAGTCCCAAGAAAAAGAAAAACGACAGTCTGGGGAGCTTCTCTGCCTCAGCTAGCTAAAATAACTAACTAAAAAACAAAGAACTCTTTCCAGCACATCCGTGCTGCAGACAACACAGTCCCTGAAGGAATGCAGGGAAGCAAGTCCAGTTTCTGCAAACAAACTGTGCTCTGCTTCTTGTCTCCCACTTCGCTCTCAGAACCAGTCTTAAAGGTGCACAACTTAATAGCCAGCATTAACACAGAACAGACAACTGGGGATACAGGCATCATAAAGTCACCCTAGGACTTTGGCAACAACATGGAGACAACCATAGAGCCATACATTCCCTCATCAAGGAAATAATTGATTTCAAAAGTGAAGGGGCGAAGGGGAGGAATTGCTAATTCTGAAAAAATTATAGATATAGACTGAAGTAAAATTACAGATAGTTTTATATTTTCATATTCTCAAGCATTCTCTTTCTGATTCCTGTAATTATAAAAAGATTCTTCTAATAGAAGACACTCAGGCTAGAGAAATTTTCTCGAGGGACACAGACAGGTGGAAGGACTGTGTCTAAGGAGCATGGAGACTGCAGCACAAACCAATAGCAGCCAACTCTTCAAGTACAACTAAGGAGAGGCCACAGTGGAGTTTGTCTTCACGATAACACCACTGAAATTTGCTGGACATGGAAAATGAAATTTTAAGAGCACAATGAGGAGGGATATTTTTTCACAAGCCCTATTATTTCAGATGGTCTTATTCTGATCTTCAAACTTTAAGAAGTGCATCGTTCCACATTCTGATCAGATTAGTACTTTTTTAAGGTGCAGACAAATTTGATGTGCTCTCGGTGTTTACTTCCAGGGAGGTCCATGGTAATACACCTCAAAGGTCTGGCTGCCAGGATTGCATTACAGAATGAAGAGTTACTGTTAAAGCATCAAAATATGTATTTGCTTTGAATAAATGAGACAGAGGCTACTAAATTTTTAGAACTGCAACTTATGAAATGTTGGGGTTTTATTTAAATTCTTGATTACAGACAATCTCTGCTCTTGGAGAGAATCTCACTTCAAAATATGTGTCTTCACATGATGAAACAAAATAAAATAAATAATTTGGAAATCTTCCCAGAGGCTTTTTGTAAAACAACTACTGCATAAAACATCTATAAAAATTAGCACTTTTAAAAATTTTATTTAATAGTCATACAGACTTGTTAGCAAAATTATTAAGCTTCTTATGAAGTGACATCATGCATTTTCTTTTTTTTTTCTTCACAAAAATTAAGGCATATACTAGTTCAAGAACAATCTGTGTAAGGAGAAGACTATATAGGCAGTACTACAATATATGTATGATCCAATTATTGAGAATATATGAGAAAGTAAACAGATAAGTTACAAGTAATACTCTTTTTATATTAAAATAACTAATTTTCTACTTGGATGGCAGTAAATTAATTGTTTTGGAATGCATCCTTATCAGTTGTTCATACTCTGGAGCACATACCAACACAAACCACCAGAGAAATATTTGTGTGTAATAAAACCTTCAGCAGCTGGATACTACTGTGATTGGAAGAGCATATAAAAATCTTTGTAATAGGCAGTAGAGATGGAGAAAAGACCATGAGCAGGAATCCAATTAAGACAGTTTACAACAACCAAAAACTGCAAGGTTTTTTTTAATAAAATAGTTGCAGGAAGAATTCTAAAAAAAAGGCTCCGGGTTATAAACTGATATAATGTGAATTTTGGAATTTAGAGTGAATCATTATTTTAGCCCATGCAAATTAAACTTCCAAAGATTAAAAAAAAAAAAAATGCATGCCATCCTCTGGAACTCTTAAAGGATTGGGAAGCCTCCCAGAGCAAGTAGTGGGCATACTGTCAAATCCTCTTATATGATACTTGGTTTCGTGTCATTAGAAAGCAGAATATCTGACTTGTTTCCCTTCAAATCCCTGACCAATGAACCTTAATTAAAATGTTTAGCAATTAAAAGGAAACAATAATTTAAAGAACCATATGATTTTTTTTTTTTAGGAATGAAAGTAGAGTAAAATTTAAGGTTAACTTTGAATTCCATCAATAAAGTGCTTTTGTTCAGTTCAAAATAGGTTTGAACTGTAACTGTTAAATTTGTCAGAAAATTCTGGATGATACACCACAAGCACAAGCATCTATAAAAAGGGATTTTCCTTTGCGTTTGAAATCTCATTAAATTTTACTGTCAGATTGTGATGTCCCTGAGGACTAATTGCCCAAAAGTCTATATGCTCATGCAGGTTTAATGTAGGAATCAACATCCCCTAAAATTTTCACATCATAAACTGCATCATTTGATCTCTACAAACGTTAATTCAGGATTTATCAGTTTATAAGTGATATTACTTTCTTAAAACCATGTGAGAATCCCGATTTTTTCTCTTCTACCATAGTAATATTTTTTTAATGTACATGTCACGAGATACTTAAAATTTAGTCACATTTGATGTATTTTACTATGTATATGTTTCTACATTTCTATGCAGATATACAAACACTCGTTTTAGATAATAGTTGTGTCTTGCTCTTGTGTTTATGTGACAATAATGTCAAGGTTTCCTTTACACACTACAGTTAAATATATTTTCCTCCAAGAGCCTAAACAACTGATGCTGTATAATCTGGTTAAATGTAAACTCATTCTTTCAGTTCAGCATTCCCTTTTTATAAATTCTTCCAAGCCATGTAAGCATTTGCTGTCATGAACACAGTAAAAGTGAATTACTTGCATATAGACTGCTTCTTCCAGTCCTTCTATCACCAAATGACCAAAATGAAATTTAGAGCCATAAGTTCAAGAGATTTACTGTTTAGGATAAAATATCCATTTAGTAGCTTTCAAGCTCTTATTCTTCAGAGGTGACGAATAAATATTCAGGTGGTGTGCACTGCCCAATAATCAAACTCTTACCCTGTGCTTGTAAACAGGTAGCAATTGCAGCTGATCTACCTGTCTACAATCAGATAAAAGGGTTCTGCTTATCCTGTGAATATACAGTTCTCAGCAAAGATACAAAAATCTGAGATGGCAGATGATATAGCGAGCAAAGGAGTGAGACTTTAAGCAAGCAGGAATATCCAAAGGTGGGTTATTTGCTTGTGGTTTTTGGTTGGTTGGGTTTTTTTATTTGTTTTGACTGTGGCTGGTTGACTTTTTGTTTGCTTGGTTGCTTGGTTGTTCATTTTTGTTGCTGGTTACTTTGGTTGGTTTGGTCTTTGTTTGACTGGTTGGTTTTATGGGGGGTTTTGGGGGTTTGCTTGTTGGGTTTGGGTTTTAATTTTTTTTTTAATTAATGTTATTCTTAGTACAGTCCAAAGTCAGAGAGCAGCATCATAAGAGCCCCTTAAATATTTTTGATGAGGTTAACTTAGGTAGGGGAAACAATCTGCTGCAGAATCTGCGTAAAACTTCATTGGCACTAACATACATCGCTTTTCAGTGATGTTGAACAGTCTGCAATGTAGGTTTTTTCCACAGATCTTAGGGCAGAGGAGTGGGGTTTCAAAATGGATTTAATCTCCTACTATGATATTTAGAACTAAAAAAGAATACTATTGAACACATATTTTTCTTCTACTGAAAACTCAAGAAAATTTATCTTAATATCTTTACCTTCTTGAGCAGCATCTATATTACTTGGTCATATGCAAAATGTGCTGGTCAAGAACAAAAAACCTTCACTAGTTCAGAAAAACTTCTCAGTTTATGATGGCTTCTTTTAGTTTGTTTTTACTCTTTCTAATTTTCAGTTAGTCTTATGCATGTTTCTGTTTATTTTGGTCTTATTCTAATGATTTTCCTTAGCCTATACTTTTAAAAGGAAATAGGTTTAGATTCATACAATAGTTTGTTATGTTCTATATTGCATTTAACACTCTTTTTTAATGTTGTTTTTTTTATTCCTTATATTTAGAAATTTGATTAGGTAAGATGGTCTCATGTGGAAAAAAAAACCCTAAATTTTTAGGTTTCTAACAGTATCTGTACAAATTCACTTCTAATTTCTTGAGTCCTTAAAGGAAATAGAGAGGAATTGGAGCAACGCTGGAATTGTAATGTTCTTACATTAGGAACCAACTAATAGCTAAAAACTGAAGAAAACATATGTATTTTTTAATATATATGTCTGTGTGTATATATAATCTCTGAGGCAGTTTGTTCAGTATATTTAAAGCTGTTTAGAAATAATACTATGAAATACGTCTTAAAATATAAAGAAAAATATTCCAATTAAATTGGTTGCCAAAAAGTTTAAAAATATATAAATAGGTCTGATGCATTTTCTGTGGCAAATCATTAAAATTTAAAACAAATATTCTATTAAGTCTTTTGATTTATGTGTTTGTAACTTTCACATTTATATTGTTTGACTATTTCAAGTGATAAAATAACTGTTAGTATATTTCTACAGAGAAAGCAATTTGTTTCTATATGTAAGTCTACTGTGCATGAAATATAGTGCTGGAGAGCATAGGGATAAGGTTTGTGTTCAACAGAGAAAGTTTATCATAGTTTACAAAAATTTGGATAGTATAGGTATACTACCTACTGCTAGACAACCTTTTTCATTGTAAATGTTTCACCTGGTTTTATATAACGAAATTCTGAATGTGATTTCATATGTCTTAGTATCATTTTCACCATGCAGAAATATAAATACTGCATGCATTGCTATACACACAGACAAATCTAAGACAATGACAGCCATTTTTATCTACTCCTAATTCTGCCCGCACACAAGGGTCACTTATTACTGCTCCAGGAGTTTCTAACCACCCTCAGTAGGCTGACGGCAGAGCTCTAGTCTTCTATCACTCTTAAAACAGTACAGAAAGTGCATTTTAAAATTGCTTACATCAGCTATTGTATGAAATTAATTTAACGATGCTCATTAATGGCACTCCCCGCACCTGTCTCCAGACTATTTATTTTTTATTTTATATGACAATGTCATACCATGAAGATTGTAGACTGTAGATTCAATCCTTGTTCCAAACAAAAGTTGTGGTCCCATAGGTTTTACCTTTACTGTCCATTTCTCAGAACACAGGATATTAGTAGATCAAGAAAAATGAGATAAAAAAAAAAGGTTCATAAATTTGTTTTACCAAAGTAAAAAGTTATAGGATTAATTTTTTTTTTTCTTCATTCTGGCTATAACAAATTTCATCCTCATAACAGGGGGAAAATGTATTAAAGTCTTTAACTAATTTGGTTTACAACTGAGTAACTTAATGAATGGTCATGAAGTTAATCCCAAATTACACCAACACCAAGGATTTGGTGTATGTTTTGCCTGTTATTTGTACAATAATTCTATCTTGTGTGTGTGTGAGAGGCCTGAAGCCAAGAACATTAGACTATTAGTGAGACTGTCACATTTTCATCTACAGTGGCTCTGTAGTTCAAATTATATGGAAAAGGGAAAAAAAATAATGTAAAAGCAAACACATCATTCAGTAAGACACTTCCATTATTCAACATCATCCTATGGATAACATTTGAGTCAAAGAAAAAAATGATGAGCACTACACAGAACTTAGAAAACCTAGAAAAGGCATGAAAGGTGCCTTATCCATAATGTATCCATGCACTATGAGTTGCAGTTTCACGAAACACACCTGTCACAAGAAAGAAAATACTACTATATTTGTTTAACACATGAAAATATTTTTGTAGCTTTTGGCCAGATGAGGATATATTCCTGAGAACTGAACAGATGACAGTTAGATAGACCAAGGATAACCTGTCAACAGCTGCTGTTTACTTTGTTTCTCATTACAAGCTTACAGTATTCTGAACATTTAGATTTCTTTGTGGCATAGGTATTCATTTCTCCCATTCCAAATTTTTTTAGTTGCAAAAAGACACAACCTCTTAGTTTAGAAAAACAACATATGTTTGTGTACAAAACAGAATTTAAAAATTTCAGAAAAAAATTACAAAGCAACTTCATGGTGTTGTCTCAATTAACAAAAAACAGCTGCCAGTGTCTCAAAAGGCATATTGCATACCATTGAATATTTTGCATGACCCTCAGCAATTTGGAGTCACCAGCATGGGAAGGTGTCACTGTACTGAAATGAATCTTTTATTTCCTTTCTCAACAAAAGATATTGTGAATAAAATGAATCCAAGGACACATCTTGAAGTGTGTAAGGCTTGGACAAAATTATCTGTGACATTTTTATAAAATATGAAAATGTGGTTAAAGAAAATATAAGATAAAATTTGACTCTGAATCTGAACTTGAAGATTACATTAAGGATCTGATACAGAACATTTCTAAGATGATATGAAGATGATGTCAAGTATATTGGCCAATGATATAATTTCAAATTATTTTAGAAATAATATGAGGAATCAAACTGCAATTCAGTGAAAACAAATGGGAAATATTATACTTCAAAGGAGATATCAATATAAAATGGAAAATTCTGAAACAGCAATGCTGAAGAAGAGACTTGGAGAAACACAGGGTAAAAATATGTCACACTTCACAGTACTAAGGTAATATCTGAAGGATGGCATTCTAGTATTTTTCACAGGGAAGCTTTGGTTTAACTTCTTTTTTTTCCCTCCAGAGGTGAACTGAATTATTTGAGAACACTGTGATACTTTAAGAGCCTTGTTTAGACGCGATATTAAGAGGGGAAGAGAAAAAAAGAAAAAGAAAAAGAAAAAGAAAAAGAAAAAGAAAAAGAAAAAGAAAAAGAAAAAGAAAAAGAAAAAGAAAAAGAAAAAGAAAAAGAAAAAGAAAGAAAAAGGAAAAAAGGAAAAAAGGAAAAAAGACTCACTCATCTAGTGATGATGAAAACCTGCTTATATTAGCTAAGGCAGAGAAGGATAAAAAATCAGCCTAATTGAAACATATTAACTCAAACCTTTAACACAGTATATCATCACAGTTGTTTACCTTAGACTAAAATGCCAGTAATCCTTTTTCTAACCCTAAAATTCAATAACTTCTAATATATCCTCTTACAAATTCAGAAGTAATGTTTTAAATTGTATATATCCTTAATAAATATAAATAAATTATAGAATTTCCATTCATATTCTGTAATGGATTAAAATTTTTGAGAAAAAGAAAATAATGTAAAATATTTGTATATGCCAGAAATATTCACTGTTTAGACATTTATATACTATTCATCCTTGAGGTACTGGATAAGACTAGGATGTGTTGATGGTCAGGCTTCATGTTTCATGTCTTGTATAAGATTAACAAGACCTCATTCAGTTTACAGATGTTGCCCTACAGGCACCAAGCAGTTTCACAGCAAACTAAGAAGTCTTTTTAGGTAGAGCATCACTATTTAATGTGACAAAGCAGGTACACAGTTATATTTAGATTTTCTGATAGGTAAGTTGAGTTTAACTTAGGAAAATGGATTACACCATATTAGTCAAGATACTGCTATCATTATTCTTGGTGAAGTTCTTTGTTCCAGTCAAATTTTTTTATGCCACTGTGGTAGGAGAAAAAGAGTAAAATTAATCTGCAAGACTCCCCTCAGTATGAAAAATTACTAGCAAAGTAGACCAGTGTTTCTTATATCTCCACAGTACTCTGCACAGGGAGATCATCAGGAACCAATTTTAGGTATGTATTAAAACTTGGGCTCATGCTAATGTCAGCTGCAGTTCAGCTGGGAAGATGCCAGTCAGGTGGGGAGGCATGAGTCAGCTGATACAAATTAATGCATGTCCCAGATTTTGAAGTGCTACAGCATACAGCTAATGAGCTGTAAAAGGAGGAATGGAGATAAGGGAAGGTAGCCAGGAGCATTAATTGCAAGCAATTTAAGTCTACCTTTGGAAAGCAGAATGATAGCAGCTTTTTGTTTGATAGACTTCCACATGAACAGCTTATAATTGAAAAAAAAGATCATGTTTCAAATCGATTGTATTCTGACTTCATTCTCATTCTCTGATTTTTAATGTTGATCTTAAGGGCTGGAATGTAACCACTGGTCTAAAATTTTAAGTAAAGTAGCTTTGGTTGACCTTATTGTTTGATGTGGGGTCACAGTTGCTTCAATACCAGGAAGAACAAGCTATTCACTTTTGTATAGATGTGGTTTTCTTTGATAACATCAATAGAAAATTTCTAAGCAACTTTTGCAATATATAAATTTTATACCAAAATATTTTCCAGAGTATTTTGAAGTTCTATGACACAGAAGTCTAAAAGCCTTTACAATAGATATTCTTATACTATTAAAATGAAATAATTTATTATAATATATGAATATAGGTAGTATTCTTATGGCTTTTATACAAATAGCTAAACTTTTAATGTCCCCAGAGTTGGGCATTGCTTACATGAAATTAGAATTAGTCTTTGTACATGAAATGCATTATTAAGAAATTAATCCACATTAGTTTAGTAAACATCTAAGAATGGTAGAAAATGCTGAAAAACACAGTGATATTAAAATACCAATCAAGTAAATCTAACATCATTCTATGCTCCCTTGTGTCAAGTGTACAGAAATATGGAACACGTTATCTCACAGGAATTCAAACACATTAATTACTAAATAAATAAACACAAGAGAAAATAGGTCATGATATTTTTACTTTTTCCTAAAAATCACATACTCTTTTCTATATGCAGTTAGAAGTACCATTCTTGATTATTACAATTCCTTGCCATGTGCTGTATATTATACATAATTTTTGCTTATTAAATTCCTGAAGCATGCAATACAATGATCTTAATAGATTTCATGCAAATCGTTATATAAAAAAATAAGAGCAGATGGTCCTCAACACATCAGAACCTTTCTATAGCAGTTTCATATTTTGTTTAAATTAAATAAAATATAAAGTTACCTTTGTGACATCTAGCTTATTTTAATTTATTTTGCTGCACAGAGTTTATTATAGGTTTTCTTTCTTTTTATAGCATTAAAGTAAAATATTCGTGCTCATGTTCCTTAGATATTTAGTTGTTTACCATTTCTGAATTGTACCGTCAACCTATACAGATATTTATTTATTCCTACTTTCCCACAAGAAGGAAATCTATTGCTATCAGTAGAGCACATAACTCATCTCACAGAATTGCCTAAAGGAAAGAAGGCAAGCATTACACTGGGAATCTTAAACTGGTATCTTTTAAGCTCTGTTGCTCTACAACTCTGTGACATCTTTCCCTTACAACTCACTCATTTTGCCTTCTCCTTGACACCAGCCATGTCAGAAGATGAATCATAGAGCAAATAAATCTAAAAGGAGGTATGTAAACTAAACAAAACAAACAAAAAGAGCTATCAGTAATAAAGAACTAAGAAACATAAGAGCCATAAAACTTTGTTGTCTCCTGAGAGATTTTAACAGCATATCTAATGATGGTCTCTCTCCTGTTGCCGTGTAAAATATGTATCTTATGATCTTCCCCAGCTACTCCAGACAATGTTCCAAAATCATGCTTGATACACATCCATATAATAATAAACAATGAACAAAATAGTCAAAAGGGCTATCAAAAAATATTGGAATTAAAAAAACCCCACTGATTTTTCCCAATCATATTTTGAAAAAAATGCTTATTATAGATAAATATATAGATATTATAGATTTTGGTGTAGATACACTTATACTATCTTAATACTGCAACGTTTAGAAGAAAAAAAGAAATTCTTCCTTTCACTATATTTGCCAGTTCTAGAAGTGCCTATTTTTCATGAGACTGTCTATAACTTTACTTTCTCTATCTTTTCAGTTTCTCTGAAAAGGAACTATGTAATTTAGGGAAATAAAACACTGGACTGTATACGCTACTGGAAGTCATTCAACAGGTGCAAGAGTTATACCAAACATTGTTGAAGTTCAATAACTTTCACCTCTTTCCCTCTTTCCTTCTTTCTCTCCTTTATTTTTTTAATTTTAATTCTGCAAAAGCCTTATTTAAAGGTAGGACCATTCCAAGACATACAATCATGTCATAGGTGGGGAGAGGAGAAAGCCTCCAGACAGAGGAAAACCCCGTTGTTGGTCCTGCCACCTTGTTTCATTTTCTAGGACAACTGTGACACAACTACTTGAGTGAGTTTTTATGTTTTATTTGGATTTTTTTTACTGAAATTATGGTATGTATTCTGAAATAAAAGATTCACTTTTTCATCCATTGAAGGATGATTCAAGAATACTATTCCAGAAGCTATATCTCAGCATTTCTGGTTTTCTGAATCCTGCTAGAAAGTGAGAAAACTCATCACCAATAGAGTTAACCAGCAGAAGCTACAAAATTTAACTTCCCTTGTTTTCAGGAAAAAATAATTCTCTTATTTACTTAATATAAGGGAATAATTTGTAACAAGTTCTGGGAAATTAGTAATACCAAGAGGTAATCATGCTGTAAATTCTTATGAGGCTGCACCCTGTTTGATCTGCCTGTGTCCCAGTAGAAACACTACAGTCCTATTTCAAGGGTCACAGTTAATAGGAAAATAGATTATGGTCTACATAAAACTAACAGTTTTGGTTGCAATAGAATATCAGTGTCCAAAATGGAGAAAAACACATTAACAAATGGTTTTGCTCTTCAGCAGCAGGTTAAATTTAGCCCTCAAATTAAGAGGAAGAGCAAAAGAACCCCAAACAAAACATGGGGCCTATCTGGATACTGAAAATCCTTATGACCTTTCTGCTCCTAAATTCCAGAAAGCTATCAAATTTCTTCCCAGCATGGATGCCAGAAGCTGTCCCCTAAGACAGAAGTAACAATATTTTCCCATCTATCTGTCCTTCTCATTCATTACAAATGCCAAATTTTCCAGCTTCCCCTTAAAATTGTCTGAGTTCAATTGATGGCACCTTACTGTAAAACAAATCAAAATGTCCAAAGTGATATAAAATACTTCAGGAAAGTATCCAAAGCAATATTTATTATGTAAAAGTTCAATGGATATTTTGGTGATTGAGAATTAGTCATACTTTTAATTAATTAGAATCCCACAAACTTTACACACTGCAAAGAATAAGCAATGACATAGAATGATGCTTTTTTCTTTTTCCTGTCAAAACCATGTGATTTTTAATGTTATCAGTATGTTTTGAGCCATAACAGCAAAAATGGTACAGCTCTAAGGTAGGGAGATGTTTTGCTGAAGCTCATAGAAATAAAATGTGACATTCATGGAGACTAACAAGAGGAATAGTCTTATTCTGCTTAAATATAGCTGAACATAATTCCTCAAAATTACCCCACACAAAAGATCAGAAATGTCAAACATATTAATTTGCTTAAGTGATAGTTAAACATAATCATAGCTGTAGACATTGACTTGGTTCCCACATATTTTCTGTACTTGTCAGAAAAGGACAAGTGCTTCCTAAAATGTGCTAGCTAAAATGAACAAGACCTCAAAAATGGGAAGAAAAAGCTGAGGAGCAATGATGATACCTGAAAAAATTATTGAAACTGTAAACAAATAAAGTATCACTTATCATTTACTTATTAATCTCTAAAGTGAAAAAAACCCCAAATATTTACTAAAAGAAAATATTCATTCCATTAACAATATGATTAAGAGCTTGAACAAGATAAGAAATATTAATGTTTCGTTTTGAGCTTATAATTGAAATACAAGTTGCTTTCTACAAGTTGGACCAACTTGTAGAAAGCAAAGTAGAAAACCAAAGCAGAAAACAAAGCAAGACCCTTATTGAGTTTAAACATCTATACTTACATGTAACATGACAAAGTAAATATTTCTGCAACAGATGCACCACATTCTCCTGAAGAAGGTTAATTTTCTGCAGTACAGAAGCATTCATATTCAGAAGCTAGTGTTCTTCACTACTGAAGATGAAACAAAATATTTACCTTTCAGAAATACTGATAAACTCTTCTTGACTTGAGCACAAATAGAAAAAGACTAACTGAGAGTATTTCTGAAGATTCTATCTCAGTTCTTTAATTCCAAAAAAAAGATTTTATATTTTTTCTTGAGGATTTGAAGCATTTGCCTCAAAGTTTAGTATTTATTTAGCCAGGAGACAAATTTTATTACATTTCCTCACAGATTCACTGGGGGTTTTATTTTCCTTTTGCTACTGATTAGCATCTATTCTTCTCATGTTTTAATATTTAAATATATTTCCTTAAGAAAGAAAGAAATTCCTGCCTATGGGAAGCAGTGAATGAATTCCGTATTTTGCTTTATTTTTGTGTGCAGCTTTTTCTTTGCTGATTAAATGGCCTTTAGCTCAACCCATGTGTTTTCTCTCTTTTAGTTTTCTGATTCTCTTCCCCATCCCAACCAGGGTGAGACTGGGCAAATAACTCTGTCATGCTTAGTTGCCAGCTGGGGCTAAACCATAACACAACTTTATGCAATGCATTTTGAAAATTTTTAGGAAAACATATATTTCTTAAAGGACAATATGTATTTCCTTTAAATTTTTTAAATCCTTTTGATAGCATTTCATTCAGTCTTTATGTCATTCAACCAACAATAGTCCTGCTAATTAAAGGGAATTCTTTTTAATTTTTTCCTTGCAGACAAGTGACCCTGAGAAAGAGTCTGTTACATTCTGAATATATAAATGACTGTTCAGATGTGTTTCCTGTTATATTCCTTTACTCCATAAAATGTTTTGTAAACCACACCCCCATTGCATCATAATTTGTCAGCACCCCTATTGGTTTACCTCAGCTCCCCCATGGTTGGTTCAGTCCTCGTTCTCCTCTCCTTCACCCACTTGTCACTCTGCTTTTATTCCTGCCTCCTGCTCCCACCCACTAGTTGTCAATACTTCCCCGACCCTGGCCTTAAGTCTAGAATCTTCTGTCCTTCTTGATATCCTATTGGTTTTATTAAAGTTGTATCCTCCTTCTGTTATCCCTGGTTGGTTTGAGCTTTGTCACCCCATATTATGCTACACCTCGATTGCCTTGTTATTAGCCTCTTGCCCCTGAACTCCTCCCTCACCCCTTCTCCTTAAAAACCACAGTATAGCTTTCATTCAGGGTCCTCACCCCTGCTCAGTGTTCAAGTTATGTTGGGTTTTCTGTTTCTTAAATAAACAGATTCTTGGACTTGCAAGCAAGGCCCTTTCCATTCCTACTTCACATTGATCCTGCAATGACTGCTTGGGAATCCAGGGGTAGTGCTTGGCTCCAGGGGTAGTGTCGTGCCCCTGCTAGGGGCTCACACCATCAGAGCTCTCAAGGCACGCCCCGTCGCCACCAGGAAAATGTGCCAAGACGCAACAAATGACTATTAAACTCTCCTTCTGTTTTCCAAATTTTAAAATTTTTGTACAAATCCAGAGAAGTTTAGGTTTTTCTCCTACTTTTCACTACAATATGTATATCCACTTAAGTTTTCAAATAAACAAAGAATGCAATATTCTTAAGGTAATGGCAGGGAGAAAGAGAGGAAATAGAGAAACTTATCTTTCATCCGTCTGAAAACAGTGAAACACACTTGTTCCAGTGCTTAAACTGTCCAAAGGCATTACAAGAGCTCAGGATAAAAATTTGAGCCTAATTAATTCTGCATTCCCTTTCTTCAATTTGGCTGAGCTACATTAAATGATTTATCAGCCTGCTCTTGGAATTAGTTATGTATTCCCTGTAATTGTTTTGCATTCTTAACCTATATGTCCTCTGCCTCAATTTCATTTTAATGTGTTTTTAAATTATATGGAGAAGTTTGCATGTGCACGTGTTTGTTTAAGTAGACAAGACAAGATACACATAAAGATGCACAATCCAAATATTTTGTTTTGAACAATATTCATATTGCTAAACTGTTTTATAGTTCCAAAACTTTGAAACTAATCAAATGTGCCACAGAAATTGCCATGATAGAAAAAATTCTTCATCACTTGGCATGGTGATGACATTTAATTGTTTTTGGCTCCCTCATGGTTCTTGGGTTCACCAGATAAAAATTTTTGCAGAATTTTAGTTTATTAACTCTTAGAAACACTAACTTTGAACATTTAAAGGTTACTGGTCAAAAAAAAAAATCAAAAATCAAACAAGCAAAAGAAACTGATACTTCTTACAAGTCACAGTCAAAGGTGGCTATAAAGAACAGGGTAGATTTTCCTAAAATCTCTTATAATAATTTCTTTTATCCAAGTGTGGGATTCTAATGACGTGCTATGGATTACTGTAACTTATGGGTTCTGCCAGAGTTACATATAAAAATAAAATGTGGAAGCAGCTCTCCATTCTGTTTCATCTTTCTACAACGAACTTAAATCTGTTCTTTCACTCTGTACATACATGTAGCTGGAGCTAGTCTCAACAAAGAGGATATAAGTGGCTCCACCTGCTCAGTCTCCTAGCTTTTTTTTTCTCATCATTAAAGAACAGCAAAAGTTACTGTTTAAGTCCTGCTCTACCCTTGAAGACTTTAAAAGTACGATCCTCAGTCATTCTGCAGTAGTGGCATGTGTCAGCTATCTGCATAGATAAGTTTTAGAGACTGGCACAAAATAAATGAAGTTACAGAAAAAGATCTCTAAACAGTCTTAACTTGGCTCTGTTAGGCATACGTGGACTGAAATAGTTCAAAGTTTTGTGATTTAGACGAATGTTTACTGTTTCAGTCGACCATTAAGAATTCAGTAAGCAACACATATAACTCTTCATCTGCCAAAGTCTTGCTTCAGAAAGGTCTTCTCAAGAATTAATTAGCTGCACACCAATTATGTTACATTGCTATTGATAAAGTTACAGACCACAAAAGTGCATTTGCAGAAATGCATCACACGTACTTCCTGTCCACGTACCTTCTAGTAATACTAATACACATTCATACTAGAAAAAAGTGGAAGAAATATCAAGTAAAATTTCAGTCTATGTAATTGAAATTTGTCATGGTTATCTGCAGTAAAAAAAAAAACAAACCCCAAATCATCTGTTTCTACAAAAAAAATCTGATCACCTTAAATAGTAACAACATTAATAAATTAATCTCTAATGATGAAATCGTAGGTGTTTGTGAGACAAATAAAAAAGAAAGAGATAATTGACATTAAAAGAAAAGAGTCAGAAAACAAAAGAGTTGATTTACAATGCAGTTTTCAAAGGCCAAAATAGATTATCATAAGCAAAGAATAGATTGGAATAAAAATTAAACTAAAACCAGAGAGAAGGGAAAACAAATAAATTCAATGGTAAAGGAAACAAAAATAACAAAGGAACTACTGAAAGTAGTAGTTCTTCTGACAGACAATAGGTAGCAAAATCATCTAATTATCAGACATATTATGAGGGAATATAAAATATTAAATGATTTCTTCTTGACACTTTTTTAAATTAAAGCATCTCAACTGTTTGGTCAGTTGATTTTGTTTTGGCTTTGGTTTTGTTTCTGTTTTTTGAGTCAGGAGTCCAACACAGTTAAAATCTTTGAAAAGAAACTGCTTTGACTTTAAATGAGCATACCAAAGACAGCAAAAGTTTCCAATTTCCTAAACTGCATTTAATTGCAACACAAAGAGAAAAACTGCTACAAGTCATTCTTTTAAACAGACTTGCTCTGATAAAATATAAAAGCTTTTTGAAAGAAATTTCTGCTCTGCCCACTGGGTCATCATAGAAAAATAACAATTCCCATGATTCCCCCTTTCTGCACTGATTATTAGGTCTAAGAAAAAAACCCAACCTTTTGCTTCTTACTTTTCCTGTAACTTCTAAGCTGTGGCTTTTGGTGTGATGCTTGTTGGCTGCAACCTCCCCATTCATATCAGGAATCTCAGTCGAGTTACTACAGGATCAGGGTACACTCAAATAAATCCATTTGTACTCAGAGAAGGAGCATGCCCTTTATCTCTTCTTCCAGAAGATTGCCTCTGCTTTGTAATGCAGTTCCAAAGACAAGGTGACCAATCACATGTTTTTAAACAGAAGATCAGTCATGCA
Source organism: Hylia prasina (assembly GCA_013397195.1). Lineage (NCBI taxonomy): Eukaryota > Metazoa > Chordata > Aves > Passeriformes > Sylviidae > Hylia > Hylia prasina. Next base: position 190,309 of record VYXD01001995.1, on the reverse strand, counting down.
GAAAACACACGGTAAACCGCAAACAAGTCAGTAAGTCTCCTGCCATACATTTCTACAAGCTATGGGAGTTATAGCACAACAAAAATCATAATAACAACTTTAGCTTAAGTGACTTAAGTAAATTCTGCTGAAGGAGAAGAAATGAATACAGATAAACACAAGCTCTTTACTGCCTAAAATTGATAATAAATAGAACTATCTCACTACTTACTGAGACTGATTATGTATTTTGGGATTCATCATTAGGCTGTAATAATATTGTAGTAGTCCTATAAATGCCACAATATGGACTCTATCAATAAAACTATTCATCAATTTAGTTTCCATGCAATGTCTTGTAAGGTGTGTGCTTTATAAGTAGAAGTCCTTTGCCACAGCTTTTTTCTTCTGGTCTGCTAAAGGATTCATCCGATCCTAATTATGCATGTAGCACTGTCACCTTATGATTTTCGCTGACATATTCCCATCCTCATTTTCTTTTTACTTCATAGAATAAAGTGCAATGGTCATTATCAGGAGTAAAAACTCTTTAAGGTTTGAAGCAATTCAGAGTCAAATAACAAAACCAAAAAAGATGGCCCAATAGAAACAGAAACAGAAGAGTAGGCAAGACTCAACTTTTAAAGCTTGTGGGAAGAAATTTTATTTCCTACAGTTGATGACACTTTTCAGAACTTTTGAAGTCTTATAAGATGTTTTGAAAACTGTTAAATTTCTGCATAAATAGTATATGGCTTTTTTTTCCCAAATTATAGTCAGCAGCATAATTTTTTCTCTCTGTCATAATCAGGTTTATGGATTATAAAACCTGAATAGGTTTAATTCCTAATGCAAAGCTTTTCCCTAGTCATTATAACCAAGTAACCCTCTAGGACAAGGACAGTTGGAATAGCTAATATCTGGTTATAGGCTTTGTATGGAATTTGCAAGACCCCAAGATGAAGATGTCTTCGTCACCTCCCTGTAGTTTTGCTTTCCTTGGTTCAGCTATGACTATTTTTTTCTAGTTCACCAGACATCTAGCATTAATTTGTTTTGCTTTTCTTTTTCTTTGTGTGATAGAGTCATTGTTTTATACAGATAGCTGTAACAAGCAGGCAGCCTATGAGAATTCCATGTTTGTGATTACAAAATAATGATGAGGTGTAGGGAAATGCAAGCCTTTACAAGAGCAAAGATTTTGAGAACAGACACACAATGAGGTGCGGAGGAGAATACGCAAGGGAAGAGAGCAGACATAGGATCAGTAATGAAGACCCTGCAGCAATAACTCTTTAATGGTCAGTTAAAAAAATACAGGCCGGGATCTGTACCTTTATAACAAAACTGGTGTTAAGGGTAACAAAAAGGACTAAGAAATTTTATATAATATACATGAAAGAGATTTAGATACAATATGGACATGCATACTAAGGAAGACCAAGAAAGGTGTAAAAGCCTGTTAGAGAAATATAAAAAATGATCCCAAGTACATCCTACGAAAAGGAAGTAGAAAACATCGACATGAACATCATATTCATCCTGCAGAAGGATTCACAAATGCTAACAACTCAACCAACAACTCCCAGCCGCCCACCATCACAACTGAAGCAAGACAACTCACCATTCAGAGCAATAGGGGAATTAGAGAATAAAACCACGAAAAAAGAGACAAACTAAGGAGTAGGCACGTTATAACTTTTACTGCACTACTTTTATTTCTTTTTCTCTGGCAATATTTACTTTAAGCTAATAATTTCTTGTGTTTACTTATATGTGATGTCTGCTTCCTCTTTGCCTGTGAACAATATTTGCAATATTTTGAATGCAACATTTTGGGCTATGCATTGTGGTTAGCATTCCCTAAAGAAGAGTCCCATGTATATACTATACATAATGTTGCAGAAAGTCAGATATAAGTATAGAACCAATGTATGTCACCCACATTTGTTGCTGCTTCAGAATTTTTATGATTATTATGGCTGAAACAGCCACATACCAGTTCAGCAAGTAATGCTGTAAATTACAGTGAATGTAGAGATTCGCAGATCTCTACTTGGCTGTCTATTGTAAGGGGTTGTCAAGATATCATGAATATTAAAACTCATGACCTGAGATGCTTTTGAAACAAGAATAGTTGTTCCAGGAAAGAGACAATCTAGAATGCTGAAAGAATTTAGAGACATTTTGGAATGAAAAATGAGATTTAATTTTTTTCTGCAAAAGAGATACCAACAAAAGCAAAAGAGATGGTTTAAAAATAAAGATGAGGCTGAAAATACAGACTCTGAATTCACAGATCAGACATAAGCCTCAGGGTTTTCTAGTCCTGTGGCACAGCAATACAGCAGGCAAATGAGAAAAGAGATGGAAGCCCAGAAATCTGAGGTTTAGGAGCCAAGACTGGCAGGAACTGCAACTGTCTCTGTCTTATGAGAAGTTCAGCATGAATAATGCATTTTCACTCTTCTCTCACCCCTCCAAAATCATATAGTATTTTCTGAATGCAGCCTGTGGCACTCAAAAACTTTCCGTCAACCCTGTTATATTGAAACCTGGACTGGTACTTAAATAATGCCATGTCTGTCTTCCAGTACTGTGGTGGCTTGGTGCTGACTGGACAGCAGGTGCCCACCAAACCCACTCTATCACTCCACAGTCTCGAACAGACAGGGGAGATACTATGTGGATTAAGATAAGGGCAAGGAGAGATCATTCACCCTTTACCATCATGGGAAAAAACAGACGTATTTGGGGAAATTAGTTTAATTTATTGTCAATCAGATCAGAGCAGGATTATGAGAAGTAAAACCCAGCCTTAAAACACCTGGCCTCCACTCCTCTCTTCCTCCCATACTTTATTCTCAATTCTCTCCCTCCTTCCCCTGCCATCAGCACAGCAGGACAGGGAATATGCTTGTGGTCACTTCATCACATGCTGTCACTGCTTCTGCTTTCCCCTCAGGGAGAGGACTCCTCAAGCTCTTCCCATGCTTCAGTGTGCTGTCTCTCCCACACAGGCAGTTCTCTGTGAACTTCTCCAACATGAGTCCTTCTCACAGGATGCAGTTTTTCATGAAGTACTGAAGTCTTCCATGGAGTGCAGACCTTCAGGGACAGATTCACTAGTCCTGTCAGAAAACCTGCTCCAGGGTGGGCTCCTACAGAGACTACAAGTGGATGTCTGCTCCACCATGAACCTCCATGGGTTTCAGGGACACAGCTGATTTACCATGTCTGCAACACAGGCTGCAGGGCTTTCAGCAAACTCTGTTCCAGCACCTGTAGCACATCCTCCCCCACTTTACCTTGGTGTCTTGCAGGGCTGTTTCCCTCAGTCTCTCATGTATTCTCATTCCTCTCATACCTGCTTTTTTCTGCATAATATTTTTTTTTCTCTTCTTTAATATGTTGCCCCAGAGGTGCTACCACTGTTGCTGATTGGCTTGCCCTTAGCCACCAGCAGGTCTGTCTTGAAGCCAGCTGACATCATCACCACTGGACATAGGAGAAGCTTCCAGCAGATTATCACAGAAGTCACCTCTGTAGCCCACTGCTACCAGAACCTTGTCATCTAAGCCCAATACAAAAATTCGCTTTCTTTTCACAAATGGAAGTCTTCCCTGGCAAGTAAGGAAGTTTTACTGCTGACAAATTATCTATTATAAGTTTTATCAAATATTCCCTTACTGTTTTCAGATTGATAATGCTGAATTAGTAATTGCCAGATATATTTGAACGTGTATATATGATGGTAGACAAAGTCTTAGTATCAAAATTGTTTTAACACATCTGTTCTCTGTGAAAATCTCCTTACTTGTGATTGAAAGTATTTGCTAAAATCTGCTCTAACAAAAGATTGTGACTGGTTTTGAAGGATGATATGGGCTTTGATATACTATGGGATCAAGGGGAACAATAAGGAGGAAATAACCTGTTTTGTGGACAGTGTGTTCTGCTAACAACAATCATCAGCCTTCTGAGTTTGCCCTCAATTAAATATTTCAGCTACTGTATATCTACATTTTTTTTTTCCAGCTTTTACAGTATACTTATTACCAGGTTGTCCCAAAAGAGTATGAACAGATTAGCTAAGGAAGAAGAGAGAGTTATACCAGCTACAAATGTCATATTAGACTGTCTAAACTAATAATAATAATAATAAAAATAATAATAATAAAAAATGAATAATTGAGGCAGGTCATTTCACAAAACAAAACATGAACAACATTTTGTTTAGAATAAGACTTTTTTATGAGTCCAGATGGGGACAATGTAGGAACTCCCAACATTTAATGAAGGAAAATAAGAGGATTTTGTGACTAGCAATTAATTTTTATCCTTAATATAGAGGTCAACAACTTCAAAATAAGAAAAATGTGAAAGAAAATAATTTGTTACATAATCACACTATGGGATTTGAGCCCCACCTGAACAATTCTAAAGAGCAAGATGGACACTTTCATTACACATCACATGGCTCTGAAATTTGCCAGAAATTACATGCAGTGACTGTCACACCCAGAACACAGAGCTCCTACTGCAGCCGTGCAGTCTGTGTGGCACATGCACCACATGCAAGCAGGAAGTGTCTTGCACTGGTATGGTCAATGTGGGTTGGTAACTACTGCCACACCTTTGCCTATTCTACACAAGATTTCCACACAGTGAGATAAAATTGCATGGTAAGGAGAGACTCTCCTACAGCCAAAATAGTATTTTGTTGCTGTTTAAAATTGTTTAAAAGCATTATCCTAGTACTTTTACATTTTTAAGAGAAGACAAGCATTAGGGAATGCAAGCAACCAACACCAGCAGAAGAGGGCAATTTCTGTCTTCCAACAAATATGGAGTTTTTGTCTTGGACCCTTGTGTGTAAGGAATGGAAAAAGGTCTCTAAGCCTTTCTTCACATCCCCACAGTGGTTCACTTTGGTGGGTTGACCTTGTCTGGACACCAAGTACCCACCAAGCTCCTCTATCAGTCCTCCTTCCCAGATGACAAGGAAGAGAAAATAAGATGGGAAACAACTCTTAAGTTGAGACAGGGCAGTTTGCTAAAGCAAAAACAAAATTTTGCACGTGGACAAGCAAAGAGTAAAAAGATTAATTTTATTCTCTACTTCCCATCAGCAAAAAAATTTTGATCACTTCTTGGGAAGCAGGGCTTCAGAACACATAGTAGTTGTGCTGGAAAGGAAACATGGTAAATATTGAATGCTCCCCCCACTCCCCTTCCTCCTCCTTTCTTTAACTTTTATATCTGGGCTGAAATAATTTAGTATGGAGGATCCCTTTGGTTATTTGGGGTCAGCTGGTCTGGTTGTGTCCCCTCCCAGGATCTTGCCCACTCCCAGCCCCTTGATTTGTGGAACGCTGAGAGACAGCTCTGATGCTGTGCCAGTGCTGCTCAGCAGTACCCAAAACTCTGGTGTGTTTTCAACACCTTTCCAGCCACCAACGCAGAGCACAGCACTGTGAGGGCAGCTGTGGGAAAATGAACTCCAGCTCAGCCAGACCAATATATTGGCACCCTCTGACCTTCCGAGTTTATCAACCTTTGTTAAAAATAGAAAATAAAGAGAGAAGAAAGGCAAGGGATGCAATGCAAGCATAGACCATACTTAACTTTAGGCATCACTTGAGGAGAACTCTGACAGACACAACAAAATGAGAAATAGGTATTTGAATGTTAGAAGGAAATACAATAAGGACACTAAAAAAGCATCCATAGCTGTAGTAAACCAGAGTGAATTATTATGTGTTTGACGGAGAGCAGCTGTGGGAAATAGAAATTGTCATAAGTTAGATTGGGATACTTTAAAAGTGCAATACTTTAAAGACCTATGTAGAACTAAACTGTATTACAAATATACTATTCATCTAATGATTAGTCACTATTTTGCATCACCTAATCAAGTACTTATTAATCAAATATTTGATTAGTTGGTGACATTATTTTTTTCCCCACACTATTTTTTTAAAAGATGAACCAATAGTATATGAATCACGGAATCACAAAATCATAGAGTATTCTGTGTCAGATGGGACCTAGAAGGGGCATCAAGTCCAATTCTTAGTCCTGCACATGATAGCCCAAGAATCACAGCCCTGTGCCTCACAGGATTGTCCAAATGCTTCTTGAACTCTCATAGTTATAGTTATTTCTTATAGTTATTATGGGTTATTATAGTTATTATAGTTATTAATAGTCATAGTTAATTCTTATACTAGTTTCATGACACAAAACTCTGTTAAGAATTAAATTTCTTTATGTGTAGCCCAGATTTTGATGCACGTTTGAAATTTCCAAACTTTTTTCCTTTATCATTTATTTTACTTTTGCCTACCAGTACTGATTCTGCCTTGATGATACATGAAGATCAAGATCAATACCTGCTTTTTCTCAAAAATCCTAACAATAAAAATGTACTACACATTCATAACCTATTAGTGAGGCTTCTATACTAAAGTACTTTCCTCAAATTGTATTGCAAAATCTCAACAATTACATGATTCCTTATACATTTTTTTGGTCATCCTGTAGCATTGTATTTCTTATTCTTGAAATAGCATATGTATTTCTTCGGGTGGCTGATGTTTAATAAACATCATATCTTTTTTTAGTGGCTGTAATCCCCCCCCCCCAACCCATATATCAGTTTGCAATTAATGTGACAGTATCTGTCACAGACTCGTCTGTGACCCTGTGAGCTCTCCCTGAGCCTTTTCATCTGCTTGTTTTCCCTTTTCCTTCCTTTCCACCACCATCTCTGCAGCTCTGGGGGAGAACTTTGGGAAGTACTCACATACCAGGGACATTGCCAGTGTTCCCTGTGCCATCAGTGGCTTCTCAGTCCCAATATCCCTTAAGGAGTAGATGCAGCTTGGAGTCATGTTCCCACCTTGAGTTCTCACCTCTCACCTCTGCAGCAGGTGAGTAGCTCATGGAGCAAATCAGTAGGTGGTTTCTAAAATTGAGGTCATGGACATATGAGTAATTGATCTACACAGAGCCATGTGAGAAAAGGAGCTCAGCAGTCCCCTGGGTAGTTAACACCACGAGAAATAAAATGGTCTTTATCCCATCACATTGGACCACAAGAAAAGGGGGTCAGGTGCCTTCTTTTGTTGTGCAGTGGGGACCAGCACCTCTCTTCTCCCAGACCACAGGGGTCTTGAGCAGAGCAGGGACCCAATAGGAGGTAGCCCAGCCCTGGTGCCCTGATTTACCCCAGATCTACGTGGTAATCCCACTTGTGACTTGTCTCATCTGTACTACTGACCCAGGGCCAGCATCAATCAAGTGCAATTCTGACATGACAGGTGGAACAGAACCAGCTGATCTCAACAGGCAGATAAAAAATGAGTAAATTACGTACGGGAAGAGGTGGACCTGTATTTGTATCAAAGGTTGCCTGTAGAGGGAGTGGTAAGGAAACACACACACACAGACACACCTAACAATGCTGAACAGCCTGCCCAGCTGTTTTCTGGTCATTACATTTCAAACCTGTTTTATCATTATACACACAATATGAGGAGATAAAAACATTACAGAGAAAGTGGATATTTGCATACATTCTAAACAAGCAATGGATGCTTCATGTTCTAGACTTGCCTGACATCATGACAAATGCTAACAGACGGAAAAAAATTAAAGGTTAGAGGAAGGGCTAAGTGTCCCCTTGTAAATATGCTGTATAAGTTGATATTCTCATACATCCTCCAGCTGAAACGTTTAAAACATGGTTGCATAATTTGATATTCATAGATCAACAGCTATCTCACAGTAGACTGTATTACCAAAAGGATCTGAGCTCTGCCTTTTTAATTAAGGTGGGTGAAATAGACTACTTGCAATGTATAAATATATGTGAAACTACCTATTACTTTAGCTATCTGCTCATCATGCTAAAGAGAGGTGGGGTGAAATGAGTAAATGGTGCTGTGGTTTTCTTCCCTCTAAAATTCATTCAATTTCTAATTAATTTAATCCAATGGGACAATGTAACAAGCATTTTAACATGGAAATCAAATTCTAAGTTGGTGTTTCTAGCTAAAATATATTTTTCAAGTTATATATCTGTTTTATTTTGCAGAACATATAGAATGATTCTTCACAGAGATATTTGATAAATAAGGACTCAACACACTAAAACTTTGATCAAATTTTATATACTACTGATGGCTTTTGCTATGGAAGAAGTTGCAATAATGAAATATGTTGTCATACTGCAGAGGAAGAATAAATATCTCACTATTTTAATTCCAGGGTCATCTCACAAATACTCAGGTTGTATATAATGCCTTCAAATCTTTGTTAAATAGACAGAAGCAACCGCAAAGTTTTTTTTACCTGACATGTTCCATACTTGAGGAAACTGTGTTCCAATGACATAATAACAATTAAATATATAATATATATTATTTTCTACATTTAGAGGGCATAAAGAATATGCTGTTTGGAGAAAAAAATAAATGACCAGAGTATTTAATTGCCAAAGATTCATGCTTACTGCATTATGGGGCACTGGATGTTAAAGATTCAACCTGGGATGCCCTGGTCATTTTAACAAAATAAAGCCTCCAATCTTTTCAGAGTTTGTTATTGTGTTGTTGATTAGTTTTTTGGTTTTTTTTTACAATAGACAGTAGGAATGTAATTTCTGATGTTCTGCTAACAGTTGTCTGTGTCTCGGATTATTGTAAATAAACTGTCTTCATTTTACGGAATCTCCCACAGTTGCCTTTTTTCAAATTGAAATCTCAGTGAGGCTTTGATTAAAATGAAAAAGAACCAAATGAAATTTTGTTAGGTGATACAGTGTACTTCTCTCCTTTTAAACCTCTTTATACTTTCTATAATGATTGTTTGAGTAGTTCATTCATATTTAGAGGTAAAGATAAATTAGTTAAACAGTGCTGTTGACAAGCAAAAAAAAGATAAAGTAGATTCTGCTTCACTAATTTATAGTATATCTATGTTTAAACTGCAGCAATATAGTTTTATCATTGTACTTTTTTGTTTATATTTTATTTTAATTGATTATATTTGAACATTCTTTTTCAATGGTAGGGCAGATGGGTTGTTTGTGGGAGAGGTTCTGATGTTTGTTTAGGTTTTGTTGTTTTGCTATTTTTTTTTAGTAACACCAACTATAGAGCAGATACACATTCTGAGCTAAAGTATATTCCATGTTTCTCTCAAACATTTATTATACTTGTTATATATTTCTATACTAAAAGTTACTTTTTATCTCACATGGAAACATTAAGTTTAATTATCTGGATTTTGTGAAATTTGTACATGTGATGATGACCACTGCAGAAAAATCCCACAAAAATCAGTAAATGGTAATGGTAGTGCCTCCTTAGCTGATTCAATCATTCATACGGTAATGTTAAGAAGCTTCTAGTGTTGATTCAGAAAAGTCTTGAGAATAATTATAACAATTTGCTTATGAAAGTAGGATGTCTGAAATTTAGGTATTGGCCCAGTTTTTCTAAGGAAATTTTGTGTTCTGAGAATGTGACTTAACAAGCTGCAAGAAGTCTATTGATGACATGCATTTTGTCCTCATCTTTTTGTCATTCAGAATATTACAGAATCACGGAATCACAGAAACGTAGGATCATCGAATAAAAGATCTGTAGAATCACAGAATAATTTGCACTGGAAGGGCTTTTGAAAGTCATCTACCCCAATCCCCTTGCAGTGAGCACAGGCATCTTCCACTGGACCAGGTTGCTCAGAATCCTATCCATCCTGACCTTAGAGTCTCCCAGGGATGTGGTATTTACGTCCACTTTGGGCAACCTCTTCCATTGTTTCACCAGCCTCACTGTAAAAGATTTCCTCCTTAATTCTAGTCAGAATTCCCTCTCTTTTAGTTTAGAACCACTACTCATTCTTATCTCAACCAGACCTACTAAAAATCTGTCCCCATCTTTCTTATAAGCTCCCTGTAAATGGGAAGGCTGCATTAATATCTCCCTGTAGCCTTCTCTTTAGGCTGAACACTCCAGCTATCTCAGCCTGGCCTCATAGGAGGGTTATTCCATCACTGATCATTTTTATGGCTTCTGGACCTGCTCTCCTGTTCTGAAAACTCTGGAGCTGGATGCAGCACTCCAGATGGAGTCTCATGAAAACAGAGGAGCAGAATCCCCTCGCCCTGCTGGCCACGTTGCTTTTAATGAAGTCCAGGATAAAACTCTGGAGCTGGGCTGCAAGAACATATTTCAGGGTCAAGTCCAGTCTCTCATTTACTAGCGACCCCAAAACCTGCTCTCAATCCATTCATCTTGCAGCCTGTATTAATGTTGAGCCTTGTTCCAATTTAGGTGCAAAACATTGCACTTGCCTTTGCTAAACTTCGTGAAGTTCCTATGGGCCCACCCAGCAAGCTTGTTCATGTCCCTCAGATTGTGTCAACTGCACCACTTCAGCCTGATGTCCAAAAATTCGCTGAGTGTGAACTCAATCCCACTGTCTATGTCATTGATGAAGATATTAGACCGTACTCATCCCACTGGTAACCCCTGAGGGACATCACTTGTCCCTGATCTCCATCTGGACATCCAGCTAGTTCCTCATCCAGCCGTCTCCAAATCCATATGTCTCCAACTCAGAGAGAAGGATGTTGTGGTGGATCATATCAAAGGCTTTACAAAACATTCTTCATGGATGTTTTTCCCTGTAACCTTGAGTTGATTGTCCTCACATGCTACAATTTATTACAACCTTCATCCAGAAAGTAAATTAATGAAATAATAAGCAAACATATGTGTACTAAAAATTATGTAGACTCACATTTAGAAGAAAATAATAATGTGTTATTAAGTAGTTGTGTCTCTGGCTATGACAAAATTGAAAGTATGATCTGTGACTGTGACAAAAATGGTCAATCTGACTATATTAAAAAACAAGCTTAACTAATGTGCATTCCTTCACGTGCTTAGGTTTTATGACACATATATTTTATGTATGGACAAAAATTCATTCTTCTAGCTATCTAGTTCATGTATTTTATTTTTTTAGCTTTATTGTGACACACCTTACTTGTAATCACAAATATCATTTCGCATGTTACTTAATTTTTGTTGTCAGATTAATCTTAATACTTTCTTCATGTTGACATGTTATGTAGGAATAATTTGAGTTATATGGTTGTTAGTTCTTTCAGCACCCAATGTTGTAGAAAAACAACAAAAGCATTTAAATATGTTATTGTACTTAATTTTAGCATCAGTACTATCCCTCAGGTCAGTTGCTCTTCTACTGTGATTAAATCAAATTGTAAAGAAGAACTGTAGAGTCCAGGAATTATTTTTGTTGAATGAACATGTTCAGATACAGTTTTGAAATCAATGAACTGGAAAGATGTCAGCTCATGCTGGGAACACAACTTAGCTATATGGCAATAAAGGCACTGAGAAGGTGTCAGGCAAACAAAGCTATAGCCTTCAGGAGCAAATGACAGTTCTCTGAATTAGTATCCCTGTCCTTGAGCTTAAATTCGGATATGCTTCAAATATTTCTGATAAAATTCTCGATATTGCACTGCAAAGTTATCAGATTAAGTCCTCTCTGGTTTTGCTGGATTAAATGATAAGAAGTGCTACAAAATAAAAAGAAGGGAGAAAAAAAGTTCACTCTATTTGGGTTTTTTTCCCTTTGGAAACAAAAATGTTGCAAAAGTTATGGTATTCCATAGAAATGTCAGCACTGCAATCTGTCTGCAGAAGTCTGCATAATTGGGAGAGCCTTCACTAAACACAATGTCGAAGCAATACCAAGTAAAAGGTCATGTGTTATTATTCACTGTGTAGTGCAAGAGGGAAGAGCAATTAAGAAAGCCAGAGGGAAAGGCAAAAGCATCAGCACTGCTCCTAAAACTCTTAGCTTAATTTTAGAAGTGGCAGAGTGGGAGGATACCATATGTATTGGTCTCTATGGCTAGCATCTTTAATTTCTAGATGAGATGAATCAGGGTAAAATCAAGAGTCACAATCTAAACTGTCAGCAAAAGAAACACTGAATTAATTAGAAAAAAATAGGATAAGAAAATAATAATAAGTTAGAAACAATCATTCAGCCTCACCCTTCCAACATCCCACCAACACCTCATTCAAGCCCCAGTATATTGCTATCAAGGATGGGAGAAAGCGCCTTTTT
>VYXD01001995.1:148860-177001 GCA_013397195.1 Hylia prasina | reverse complement strand
AAAAAAAAAAAAAAAAAAAAAGCCTTAGAGCAAGGCAAAGTGAAAATAAAGCCCCAAAAGGGTCAACACAAGCTGAGACAAAAAAAGGATGACAAGTCTCAGTTTTGCAAACTCAGTGCAAAGGCTGTGGGCTGTTACGAACAACGTTATTATCATACATATCAGTTCACTTTGCACTTCAAATATTGAGTGGTCTATGCAGAGGACATAACATTAACTTTGTCAACTCATCATGTGTTCCTTCTGGTTTAGAGCCAATTTTATAACAAGACAGTAGATTTTAAAGTTGACTTTGCATGGCTTTTAAGCAGGCCATGCAAGGATGAAAAGATCTTATACTCTTCTAGTTGTCTGCCAGATTGGTCAGGGATCAGGCATATGCTATGACCAGAAGCAGAACACAAAATTATCAATTTTCAATTCTAATGAAAGAAATTAAAAGGATGACAAGCATAGTCCTTCAGATTTAGACTTTGAATGCGTACATATATAATATATAAGCTAATATATATGTAAGAACTTTCTGTGCTCTAGTTAGCCTAAAAGTGTCATTTAAGCCTGTATAGCTTTAATGAAAAAATTCAAGAGGACATGGATTATTTTTCATTAGCTTGCATGCTAGTGCCTGTAGCTGCGATTACAGCATATTTGCTCTAACTGTTCATTAATGTATTTGTTATGCTACTGCTAAATTATGCAAATAAAAATAATGAATTCTTACAAAATCATTATAGATCTGTACCTATAATTGAAATGTGAAAAAACCTTTCCACTATCTTTTCATTAATAATATGTGGTAACCCAGTTTAAGTTACAATGGTTTTAGTGTTATTTGCTGGTTTTACTGTTATTTGCTGTTTCTTTGGGGTTTTTGTGGGGTTTTTTGTTTGGGTTTTTTTTTGACGGTTTTGAATTATTTTTAAACTTTTAAATTGTAACATTTTAAAAATTCTGTTAAAATATTTAGTTGAATAATAATCTTGGGTAAGTACATTGCAACAACATTACATTTAGGGTTTTTTTTCTTTAACTTCAGAAAATATTAAAGATATAATGCTACTAAAAAATTTCCAAAATTAATCACAATAAACAAGAACATTTATGTCCTTCCAGTGACTTATCACAATATATATGAAATGCAAGAGTGATAGTTTTTATAGTTTTCAGTAAACTGGATTGCATTTATTAATATTCCTTACTACTCCCTGTAGCAAGTTATTTATGTTGTGATGAGATCAACTACATACTTCAGTGATTCCTTTGTGCTGTCTTATTTTATTATTCATATCTTTCAATGCAATTCATTGACTGGATTGTATGGGTTTCTTGATGGTTTTTTACCCTTTGGTAAGGTGGGTATATACTCTTTGGTTATCTAATCTTTAATGTATAAAAAACACTTTCCAAAGAAATAAAATCCTATATTTAAGCTCTACACAAGCAGAAATAGTAAATATAAAGCTTAAATCAGGACCAAAGCATGATGACATCTATCATGCATAATAAACTACAGTATAATAACTAAATCAATTACTATATTTGCATTTTAAATGACAGTGAATTAATGATTATTTTTCAGTAAAACTGGAGAATAAATTCTACTACGTAGAAATTCAATACATATATATCCTTCAATGACACTATATCAAGTTACAGTCACTAAAAGTTATTTTTTTGTTTAATTATCAGGTTTTAGTCATCCAATACTTCTTTAGGAAAAGACAGACTGGTGCAAAATCCCATGAAGAAACTTCTAAAACCCCAACAGAATTTTATTTAAAAAACAACAACAACCAAACAAAAAAAACCCAAACAAACAAACAAAAACACAAACCAAAATTCCCCACAGAAATGCAAAAACACTATAATCTTGATAAAGGGCCTATCTGCATTTAACTTTCTGAAAGGCAAAACCTTTCAATAATCTGCTATAATATTTTGGTACTAATATTAAATCATCTCCAATTAGGAAATATTGTCTTCCAGAAAGTAATATAATGATATAGTTTTAGGTCTTTTTGTCTCTGACTTCAAAATAGTAGTAATCCACATTCCAAGCACGTGTAACTTGAGTGACATTTAAAAGAAGTCAAAATTACAGGATCACAATTGACAAATGCAAAAGAACACAGAGTTACCATATACACATGGTTCAAAGTAAGGAAGGAGTATGTCAGAAGTAGTACTATGATAGTGAGTAATGATTGGAGACAAGTGATCATATGGTTGGGTTACACAGATGACTAGATATCATATATACTGATTTAATTATACTTCCACAATTTACTTGTATAAGAAGATCTTTGGATGGCTACCAGAAACAAATTGAATATCTACATGTTGTGCCCTTCATTACTCACACTGAGACTGCAAAAATCTGCCAAAGTCTGTCTGCTTTTCAAGAAGTTCAGTGTAAGTTCATGTGCAGCGCTGATCATAAACAACACACAACTTTATGTTCATGTAACTGCTAAATTAGGACCTTTGGGCTTTACAGTAATTTCATCGTTCCCTTGAATCTCAGCAGTGTTGGTATTGAATTGGTCCTGGTTTGTAATTCTATGGATTAATGGTGCACGGCTACATGTCATTGCAAAACCTCTATGAATTCACACCACCCTTCATGTTATGTATTACAGTAACACTACCAATGAATAGAGAGTTATAACTTCATCTCCCTGCTTCTGCTGAAATTGAATGTCCTGTCATCCTGGTGTATTAAAATAATACAAAAAAAACTTAAATGAGATCAGATCTATAAAAAATAAATTATTATGTTTCTAATATATAATTAAACATTCTGATAGCCTAGGTAACTTATGTAAAGTTACATTTTGTGTTCCAAGCCTACATGAAGACCATAAATTTTAAGTACTGTATTTTTTCTTCCTTTTAGTTCAATTAGGATTTTGATGGTCTACTATCCAATTTCATTTTCATTAAAATGTGCCTTTAACAATAAAAAGAACGAACCAAATAGAAATGGACTTTTAACATTACTGGAAAACTGTAGGAAAAGGAATTTTGCAAACTCTTTCCATTTTCAATGATTGCTATTTTATCACAAATACACTTACTCTATGCCAGTATGCAAATCAGATAGAGAAACTTAATTCTTGCCATTCCCTTCTGAGAAAAGCAAGAGCTGCAGATTGTCAGGATCATTAAGTGTATAATGAACTCTTCAAACACAAAAGAAGTGAGTCAGATTATTTTAATATATTAGTTAATGATGACTTCATATTAGAGATTGGTGAAAAGCTTTCTTTTTAATTTATATTAAAAAAACCCTTTATGTGTTATATTACATTCATATACACTACTTCCCCTATATGGTGGTCTCCTTAAGAAAAAATACAGATATAAATAATAAACTACATTCTATGTATAAAATGTCAATTATATTATAAATATGAATCAGGTAGTGCATAAAGCATTTGCCACCTGTGTACTCTGCTCAGCAATTTCACCTTTGACATAAAAACTCCAACATATCAGTCATTGTCAAAATTGCTGCCAATTTTTCCTGGTTTTATTAGAATTTATTCTTCTCCCCTCACCTCTCTTTTACTTGATCCCCATTCTATGTCAGTAATCCAAAATTCAGTAAAAGACAAAACTGATCTTTAAAAAGAAATTTGGTATTCTTGTATTTCTCACAGCTTTATAAAGCCAAAAGCAGGAGCTTTCTATCACTAGAGTACTTTCTAACAGGACATGAAGCATTTGCTGTTATAGCTCTGATGTCATAATAAAATCGTCCTCTGAATCCTATTCAGTTATAATCACAATATAAGAAGAAATCTAACAGAAGAAATCTGTTTCATATATGATATTTAGTGCTACATAAGCCTCTTCACAGCAGTAAGCAATCTGTCTCAGCTAAGTCATTTAGTGAAAAAAATTTAAAATGGCAATAGAACAGTAATATATATTGCTATAACATTTCTGTGACTTAGGGAGTAGGGTTTTTTTTATATACATGTGTCTACACTTTATTTAAAATTCTTGGTTTTTTATGCAGGGATAATAATACTAGAGAACATTGTAAGTTTTTCTTGTCTGTTTTTCTTTCTTGGTTTGGCTTTTTGTTTGCTGTTTATTTTTTTGCTTTGTTTTTTGGTTTTTGGGTTTTTTGTTGGGGTTTTTTTGGCTGGTTTTTTTTTGTTGGTTTGTTTTTTGTTTTTTTTCTAAAATGAACATAGTACAGCTAAGTGGTGAAGAATGAATCAAGGACTGAAGGAAGACTCGAAGAACTTTATGAGCATTTTTTTTGAGAGGCCACATTACAGTACATTGAATATTGGATCTATCTATATGAATACTAACGAAAACTCACATACTGTCAGAAGGTATTCTGATTTTGATATTGGAGTATATACATTATTTACTGGAAACCTTTTTTTTACTTCTTTTGAAAACAGATATCATGAAAGAAAAATGAAAGAAAAATTCAGATTAAGACTACTATCTTATTTTAGAAAATACTTTTTTTTAATTGAAAATACTATTATATCAAAGCCTATTAACCTTCAAATTGCAAAAATTCTGTCTCATTGAATGAGGATATATCAGATGACTCAGTGTTATGCAATTCTTCTTTCTTTTTTTTTCCTTTTCTGAGTCACATTAATAGTTCAGTATTTCTTGCTCTTTCTCATATAATGAATATTAATTGATGGTAATTTAATTTAATTACATTAAGAATTTTAATTTGACTCAGAATGAATGTTGTCAAGTCATTCCTATGGTCCTGTATCTAAAAACTGTTATTTGACAAAGTTACTATAAATTATACCAGAACAACTGTCCATTTTCTATGGCAAATTTTGGAATTGGGTAACTT
This sequence comes from Hylia prasina, assembly GCA_013397195.1. Lineage (NCBI taxonomy): Eukaryota > Metazoa > Chordata > Aves > Passeriformes > Sylviidae > Hylia > Hylia prasina. The sequence goes on along the minus strand of VYXD01001995.1, from coordinate 172,155 downwards.
TTGGGTGGGGGTGGTAAGTTCTTAAAAGTTGCTTACAATTAACAGTGGTAAAAGCCCTGCTGTTAAAAAATGACTCATGTTGACCTATGAGCATCTTCAATAGACAAAGCTTTGATTCCAAACTAAGAGAAGCAATGCTATTATCTCTAGGGGAAACCACACCCTGGAAGTTCACTGCACCACCTCCTCTTGGTTTTTTATCTACAGACCTCCACAGACAATATTCTCAATTCTAAAAAAGAAATCATAGTCATTATTTTGTAGCACAGATAGTTAATGATTATGTTTGTATGTAAAGTAGAAAAGCACAGGATATTCAGAGCAGAGCTGAGACTTCTGTCAAATCCCGCTCCCTAAAATAGGAAAATGCGAAAATGTGCATATTATTACTTCATTTATGTTGGTAAAATAACTTATTATAGGAAACATGTAAGTATAATGAATCATAAACCTTTAAAATTATGATATTTGAAAAATTGTTGGAGGCAAAGAAAGAAGTCTTGCTACTGGTACATCATTACCAGACGGTTTCTGATTAATGAATATCAGTTCTTATAAAAAGATCCAAAGAAAAAATAATGCTTCCAAGTAGCAAAAGGAAAATATGAATTCTTGAAGCACAGTGCAATGGAAAAGACTCAGAGGTTTTATTCATATAGTGGGTACTCTATTATGTTATAATTCTTTCACTGATATTGTTTTGGGAGTTATCTGCCAATTATAATAGTTAAAAGATTAAGTCATTGTGTGCTGTAGCCAAGACGTTTAATGCCCATGAATTTCAGATGGTTTTGCCACCTACTTACTGCATACAATTCAGGTTATCCTAGGCAGTAGCTTACAGAAGGTTAAGCTACAATCCACAGGCTATTTTATGTAAAACATAAAATTAGAGTTATCTCTACAGGCAAGCTAGTTTACTAGGTGACTTTTGATTATTTTTTCAGGATTTTTTTTAATACACTTCAGCAATACAAATCTTGTCAGCTCCATGCCATTCCAATTATTAATTGTGCAAAAAATGACAATCATTCTTAAAAATACAGTAAGATTAGTTTGATAGTACCATGGTATATGATCTTCTGAGAATTTATTTCCCTGATTATTCATTTAATTTTTAAGGACATATATAAATATATGCAGATGAAAAAAGGATTCAGAAATTAATTAAGAGAAGCTTCAGAAAATTTCCATGACTTTGCCCATGGCGGATATCTTAGGTGTCTAAGTCGCTCCTACACTTAAGAAAACTCCTTGAATGTACAGTAGGGTACAACAAAAGTTTCACCTTAAAACAGAAACAAAACCAAAAACCAAACAAACAAAATGCAAACAACAAATCAAGCAAACAAAAAAACAAACAAAAAACCCAAAACAAAACAAAACAAAATAATGTACTCGACAGAGACAAGGAAGAAAGGAGATGTGTATCTATTATTTTCCTCTTTAATATTAGATTTGAAATACTCAAGATTACTGTTTGAGGAAATTAGATTGCATAAGTATTTATTGAGGAAAGAAATAAAAGCAAGTATATTTTCAATATTCTTAGAACAGAGGAGAATATCATAATAAAACCCATCTTGAAAAGTAAACACTTTTTGTATTTAAAATGAAGTTGCCATTCAAGAAGTATCTAGCAGCACTGAGTTCAGATAATATTGCTAGAAAACATGATTGCTGTGTAATGAAGACAGAAGATGAGGAAGAAAAACTGCACTTATGAACTCTTAATGTTTACTAAGCAGAATGAAAGTCTTAGGTAGAGCTGAGACACCAGTTTCCCTAAATACATAGCCCTTTCAGAATTGTCTTTGGGTCTCACTATGCAATGTTATAATTTAATTTCTAGCTCTCAGGAAAGAAGTTTGTCTGATGAAGACAGCCAGGATTGGACAGCTCTTTTTCTGATTTGTGACTAACCCAAATTCCAGGAAGCAAACATTTTTCATGTAAATCTTCAGAGACTTTAGATCTAACAGACAAGAATAAGGTTTAGGAAATCTTAGTTTGTCAGTGAGTTACAGATTTATTTTTTTTTTCCAAACAGAACTAAATGAGGAACTAGAATGGTGCTTCTTTTTCCTATTTTGGATGGGTTTGGGTTTGTTTGGTTTCTTCTTCTTGGTTTTTTTTGGGGGGGGTTTTTTTTTTTTTGGTTGGGGTTTTTTGTTTGTTTGTTTGTTTGTTTGTTTTAATTTAAATCTCATAATAAGTTTAAAAATTGAAAAAGAAAATTTTAGATAAGTTTTTGTCTGGAAAAAAGCATTTTGAGTGGATGTTAGCTACTGAGAGGAAGGATGTTAAGTATATATACATACATATGTACATATTAATTAATTTTTAATTAATTACCTGCTAAGTGAGATGATTTTGAGGAACGAAGATTTGAATTGCTTCATTTTAAGAGAGAAATTAAAAGACATCTGCTTGAGGATCCTAACTGTTAAGCACAGAAATATCAGCTGCTTCTTTTTCTCACAATTTTGTTTTGCTAGGAAACAGCCTTCTGCAGTTCTTTGAAAGAGCAGTTACAGGAGAGGCTTCCAAATCCTTGATAGAGTTACTTGAGCATCAGAGAAAATCTCCGTCAGACAAGTTGATACATCTTTATACATACAGTTTTTCTTTTACCTACTCTGAGTGGCTCACTGTTCAACCTAAGGATTTCTAGAGCTGCCATTTTAAAGCACCTATGTCCCCCCAGAGACTGTGCGCAACTAAAGGAACTTCACTCACAGGAGAGGTATACTATTAAATAAAACAAAGAAGCTTATAAACATTTTCTCTTTCTACTTATTTTAAATGTATGCATACAGGGAAAATGGCTAACCTAATAGGATTTAAAATAGAAGATGCCTATCTTCCCCTCTATGACTCTTTTTATATAGCTGCACTTATCATTTCTGTGATTATTCAGTTATTGAGATCAGCTGTGATACTCTAGTAGGTGTAGGTACAGACAACTGTTGGGCTCATTTCTTGTTTCTTGTTCCTATTCTGATTGAATACTTTTTCTTATGATTTGATAAAGACAATGTCTTGCTACTTGATTTGTAACCACTATTTCTATTGGTATATTGAGCTTTTTCTTTTAATTGAAGTTAATTACATAAATACCAAGCCAATTGATTGAGTTTGGTTACTACTGAGATAAAGAAAGAATATAAGACTTCTTTTATGCTTTCATACATATATATATGTGTGTGTATATATATATAATTTCTTTTTTGTCCTCACATATGCTTGATGCGTCAAGTGATTAAACTACCATCAGGGATTAGTGGTTCACTTATATTCACATTAAAATTAATATAATAGTTTCCTGTAGGAGTTCAAATAAAAAGAATTAAGTTATCTTAAGAAAGAAAAAAGGACCATTGTGTCTGTTTCCATCATTTTTGTAATCTAAATAGTTACTTAAAATTGTAAGAGGAAATATTAATAAATCCTAGACTGTATTGTCCCCTTAGGGCCATACTCAAGATATTAGATAATAAACAAAAGGGAAGTAGGTAGGCAAGTTCCTCTGTCACAATCCACAAAAGATTGATTCCTACATACTCGCCTGGGTTTTTTTCTAATTTTTCTGAGAACCTTATTTTACTGAAATAGTCCATTGAACCTTTTTAACCATGAAAAGATGTCGAACAGGTGAAAAATGGAGGGCAGTTAAGATGCAATTTCCTTTTTCCTCCTCTCCTCCTTCTTCAATTACTTCTTATTTCTGGTGATTCATGTATCTGGGTTGTCCTCTCTAAATATGTTATATTGGGCTATTTTTCTGTAAGTTGTATATATTTGTGTGTGTGTGTGTTTAGCATTTAATAAGCCTTTGACAGAGTGAGTGAGCTTCCTGTAATAATTTTTGGGGAGATTGCTGTGAGATACAAGGCAACTAATACCTAATATCTCATGGTAGGTCAGGTATTATTTGGTCATTTTTTTGGGGCACAATGTCACAACCCTTTGTTTCAACCACGGTGTCTGCTGGTGCGCCACAGCCGCACGCTGCCGTCACCACGTCAGCTGTGTCAGTTCAGGTCTTCCTGTTGGAATGATCCGATGAGAGCTCCCTACACAGCTGTGGTTGGCAGAACCTGGGGTGGTACAACAGTATAATCATCAGGCATGTAAGGTGGCAGTGTTGCTGGGGAGGGGGTAAAGAGAAATCTTGTGAAAATTAAGCTGTATTCTTGGCTACTTTTGTAAATTGTGCTTTCCCTTGGTTTGCAATTTCTTTGGGGTGATAACTTTGCTATTTTCAGCTATGTGGGAACTACAAATTTTAACCATTCTCAATGGTTTCATTTCTTTTAAAGTAAATCACCTAGGGGAATAGTTTGAGGAATTTGGAGCTATGTTTATCCACATTCTTCAAACAGATGACTCAGGAAAAAATGATGAGGTAGAGTTAGTCTCAGATTTTAAAGGGGACTGAGAAAAAATGTGGATATGGTGTCAGTGAAAGTTAGAAATGAGTGTGTGATTTCTTCTTAGATAACTTTTGGGGTTTGTTTTTGAGTTATGAATTCTGTTAACTCTGTATGGAACGAAAGAAATAATTGAGTGCAGAGAAATGTGAGGGGGTTTAGGTACAATCCAAACTTCAGTTCAAGGCAAGACATAGTCTTGTAGTATCAAATTACTAATTCTCCATTCATCTAGTCATCATTTTCTACTAAATAAGTATTAATCCAAGTGAAGAGATCCATTTACTTGGGAAGTAAATGGAGAGCTATGGTAGACCAGGTAGACTCATAGGTGTAAGATAACACTCTCCCTACAATTAAAAAAGTGGTTGTAATTTCCTATTTTCAAAACTGCTGAAGAATTACTTTAAAAATTCTGTCTCTTAATATGGATGGGTAGTATGATTTAGAGCTTTTTATTTTTATTATTTAAATAAAAGAAAAATGTTGCATAATCTAAATTTTAGAAATTACAACTCAAGGCAGAAGAGAAAAAAAATTGTTTGTTTGTTTGTTTGTTTGTTTTGTGTTGTTTATATTGAGCTGAAGGGCTGTGTTTCATCTTCTAAGTCATCTGCTATTTGCCACTGTCAAAGGCTGGGGCTTATTATCAATAACATGCAGCTAAGTCAACATTCAGTTCAAAAGTAGAAGGAAAAAACAAATCTATTTATATTTGCCTGTAAAGTTTTTAGCTCAAATTCTAAACAAATTTTATTTGTCGTGTTTTTCATTTCTGCAACCAATGGATTTAACTGGCATAAAAAACCTCAGACTGGAGTTTAGCTAGGGTACTGAAACAAGCATTTTATGACTTCTCATAATTAGCATTTCCACTATAATCTCTTTATATATTTGGATGTTCAGTGTTATTTCCTTGCACATTTCATATCTTTAATATGTTTCTCCAGGGTTTTCATCAAAGAAAATTTTTTGATTAATTTTTTCTAGATGAATATACTGGGTCTTTAGTGGATGCTTGTATGAGAGCTTGTGATACTTTACCCTCATAATTGATCTGGTGTTTGCAAACCAGAGAAAGTGCCTCAAAGGAAAATATTATAGAGAAACAGTCTTGAACACTGTCTTAATTTGTCTGTTTATGATGAGGGATTGAACATCTGTTTTCCTTTCAGCTGGCTTTTACAAATATTTTGAATTTTCACAACAACCCTGTTGATCAGAGTATGCTGGGGCCAACAAATGGGAAATGAGCACAAAGCAGGAGAGAAAAAGAATAGAAATGGGAAACACAGTGACATGAAAGGTGATTGTAGAAGAAAAATGAGAGGAAAATAAGAGAGTAGACATCCTTTTTTCCAATATCTTTGTTTTAATGGCCCTCAATAAACTTTTTACATAATAAGAATGTAAAATGATGGGAAAATACCAAGTGTTTGATCTGTCTCACAGACAGATCATCCAGATGAAATGAAAAATAAGTCTAGCAGAAATGGAATAAGTTATATTACTTTGCTTTGTGATGTTTTGAAGTTTTCTGATACTTCTCTTCTTCCAATGATTTTTCATTCTAAGTATTTGTGTATGTTCAAGTCCAGAAGTTCCTGCGTGTATTGCAATAGTTACACAAAATAATTTTGCCTTCTTTACTGATTGTAAGTAGGAAAAAAAAGGTAATACTAAGCAAAGCTTCATAATGTCCTTCCAATATAAAAGAGTATTTAATATGTATTTTTGAGGGAAAAAGAGATAGTTGGAAGTACACACTCTATGCAAACAGATTAGTTTTAATAATTTAAGCAAAATTGCAAACAAAGGAAAATATGTTTGAGTGTACAATTAAATACAAAAGTTAAGTCTGTATATTTAGATTTTGCTTGTGTTGTATGTTGGTTTTCAGGCTGTATTTCCATTTTTCAACTTTGTAACTAGACAAGCCATAGGTGCCTTAGCTAAGAGATGCTACAGGGGATCAGTAGCTAGAAAACAGATACACGTGCAGATTTGTATAATAGTTTCCATGGAAAGATATATATGGTTCACTTGTGGTTCAACTTAGAACGCCAAGCAGGAGATACTGGAAGTGGGTTATTGATAAATCTGAACAATTGGTGGATAAAATGTTATGGGAAATCTGGGAAAGACATCAATATCTGTTTTTGTCCGGACCACAGCCTGTTTTAGGATGCTGCTTTTTAAAGTTATACATTTTAAAGATGTCTTTGTAAGTAGTAAATATAATTTCTTCCTGATTCAGGGAAAAGATAAATCAGGCAGTCTTAGAAGATCAAACAGGACCTGAAATTTTTAGTAAAAACCTGACAATTACATGAGATGAATGAATTTCCTAAAATACAAAATAGCAATTTCTTCCCTTTAACCAAGATTGTATATTTAAAATCACCTGTACTGTGATATTCTTTTCCCCCTGTTTTGTAATTTTTCATATGCTAAATCTGCTAATAGATTTCTGTAACAAAAGCTCCATCCAAGCGTGAATTCCTGCAAAAGAAAAAAGTAAGATTTTTTTTTTCCTTTTTAAATTTCCAATGAAAAATGCCCATCTCACGATGGTGTAATGAGATCTACACCATTGTCTGATAGAATTAGCAAACTGTACTAATCCAATTTCATTTTCAGTGCCACACACAATTGCTGCCTTTCTAAAATGTTCATTACTAATTTTTTTTTTTTTTTTGCATGTAATCCAAGTTGGAGAGAAAAAACAGGGATTTTTTTCATGTAAACTTGCAACAAAAATATCTACTTAAGAGATAGAGTTAGTGTCCCTTTGGACAGACACTCTGCTGTTTAAAACTGTACCCGTGAAGAAACATTTGATAAGTAATGCAAAATGGTACCATGTCTACAATTTTCTTTGGAGTCTTGGAAATGTAGTACCATCTCCTAACATATGAAAAGTTTAAATGGGAAGAGCAAAATCAGCTATACAGTAAAGATTTAGAAATTATCAGGCAGTTGATTTACAAATAAAAATAAAATTTCATATTTTAATAGGTGCTAGAATGGATTTTATACTAGTCCAACTTATGTAGTTCACTCGAGAGCATATGTCACATACGTAATGTTCTAGAACAGGGAAAGTATTTTCTCACTAGCTGGAAAATGGTCCTTTTTCACAAAAGCAAAACCTGAATTCTTCCTTAAAAAGAACTTTTGAGACAATTCACAATGCTAATGAATGCTTGAATCACAAACACTTTACTGTATTACCATATTTGATTATATTTTATTATCATATTTAATTATGTAGTTTAATTCCCAAGACTAGAGGCACTTGAGGGAAGGTGCTCTGGTGGCAAAAAGTGTAGCGTATTGATGCCCTCTTGGAGAATAATTTTGAAATGTGGAGTTAGAGGTGGGGGAAAAAGAAAACTAAATCTTTTTCATAGTACAAATTATGTACTATAGTACAAACTATACTAATAGTTCCCTATTTCTGAAGAAAACAGACAATTAGTTTTCTCAGAAAAACAGTAGTTTTGATAAAAACCAGACAATGTAGGTTGGCTACTTATGATCTGGTACAATGGTACCCTGCTGTCTTGGGTGTCAATACGTAACCAAAAGCATGTATTCTATTCCCAATCTGTTGAAACCAGTTGAAAAGGTGTTTTTTCTTTTACCTCCAGGGGGGAGGGGGCAGGTACCTTCTGTTAATGGCCAGTTGTTAAAACCAGCTGGAGTAATGTTCCTTATCTCTTCCATGACCCATTCTCCCTCCAGAAGGATATTGTCTGTTAATGGGCTATTAAGGCTCACCACATGACTGATAAAATTATATTATCCCATTGTGAGATGCTCCACCCAGTGGGAGGAGCCCAGCATTCCTACCTGGATAAAAGCTGAGATTCAAAATTGCAGGACAGCCTGTTTTCCACTGGATTCCTAGAGGAAAGACTGGACTCACCTCAGCATCACTGGACCCTTCTACAAGATTGTATCTGTTCCAATAGAACCACATCTGTTACTCCAGGAAGACTTATTTGGACTATTCACAACACCCTGACCAACAACAGGGTATCAGGTCGTATCCTGACTCTGTCAGTGTTTCTAGGATTTTTTGACTGTTTGTTTGTTTTATTACATTTGTATTTTTTTTAATACTCCCAATAAAGAAATGTTATTCCTATTCCCAAATCTTGACTGAAGGACCTTAATTGCAAAATTATAATAATGTGGAGGTAGAGGGTTTACATTCTCCATTCCAAGGGAAGCTCCAGCTTTCCCTGGCAGACACCTATCTTTTCCAAACCAAGACACCTACATTGTAAAAAGGTGTTCAAGATGACCAGGCTTCTTGTCGAAGAGCGTGGCTGACCCTGCAACGAGGATTAGCAGAAGCACCCTGTCTCCCACCCTCTGCAAACTAAATCCTTTTTACAAGACAGATTATAAAACTACAAGAAAAGAAAGCACATACTATCCATCAAAAATAGAGATCTTGAACAGCAATCATAAACTCTTTCAATTAATAGTCCATTTGGACAATTTCGTGATAATGTCTTTAGAAAGACTAACAAAACTCCAACAGCTTCCATGTATAATGTAAACTGACACTATATGCAATCTCTCTAGACAAAAACAAAACATAACAAAAAAACCCCAACCAACCAAACAAAAAGACCAACTTAAATTTCTCTGATACTTCCAGCAGCATCAAGTAGGCATGTAATAACATTTTCCAGATGCAGAGTTCCTGTGAGTGCTTCATTATTAATTCCAGGCAAAATCAACCAGATCAGTTTGAGTAGTTTGCACTGATATTTTGAGCACTTAGATGAACTGCCTTGTCATCAGGATAGCAGGGATGTTTCCATGTCACGCTGGTAGTATACATTGAAGAAAGACAACGAAAGAAAACCAAGATGATCTCTTTAGATATCACAAAACTGAAGGCCTAACATATATCAAACCTATCAGTACATGAAATAAAGTTTCTTCAACACTCTGGCCCGCAGCTAAACCTTGTCACTTGTCTGATTCTATTAAAAACCTCTTCGTTTACACTAAGAAATGAGTTGCTGACAATAACATATACATCAGTCACAAAAACAAAGCAGAAAAAATTGAGTTATATTGGTTAGGATGTTCTACTTTATTATTCTTTTAAGAACAATTAATTTTATGTCTCTATTTCCCACCTGGCAAATCAAAATTTCATCAGTATTCTCTGAACTTCTGAAGTGTCTGTGTGAAAAAGGATATTAAAGCATAAGATCATAGATTAATTTAGTTTGCAAAAGACCTTTAAGATCTTCGAGTCCAACTTCTACCCCAGCTCTGTCGTGTTCCCAAGTGTCATGTCTACATACCTATTAAATACCTCCAAGAATGATGACTCCTCCATTTCCCTGGACAGCCAGTTCCAATGCCTGGCAAACCTTCCACTGAAGACGTTTTTCCAAATACCTGACCAAACTTCCTCTAGTGCAAAGTGAGGCTATTTCCTCTTGTCCTATTGTTACTTGGGAGAAAAGCTCAACTCCCTCATCATTACAACCTCTTTTCAGGTAGATGGAGAGAGTGATTAAGGTCTCACCTGACACTCCTTTTCTCCAGGCTAAACAACCCAAATTCCCTCAGATGCTCCTCATGAAATCTGTGCTCCAGACCTTTCACCAGAACTGTTGCCCTTCTCTGGTGGGCAGAGAAGCTCCATGCTCCAGCCCCTCAATGTCCTTCTTGCTGTGAGGGGCCCAGAGCTGGACACAGGACCTGCGTTGCAGCCTCACCAGTGCTGCGTACAGGGGGACACTACCCTGGTCCTGCTGACCACACTATTGCTGGTCACACTATAGCTGATACAGGAAAGGATGTCACTGGCCTTTTGGCCACCTGGGCACACACTGACTTATGTTCAGCTGGCTGTTAACAAGCACTTTCAGGTCCCTTTCCACCAGACAGCTTTCCAGCTACTCTTTCTCAAGCCTTTAGTATTGCATGGGGTTATTACACATACAAGTGCAGAATTATTATGCCTAGGCAAAGCAAGGTATGTGTGTGTCTTAGGATCAAAGGCAGAGTAGGATTCTGAAGCTAATTTTTTTGATCTTTGTTTTGTTTTCACAGTGTGTTACTGAACTTCTCTCACCACCATATACACACACCCCAGGGGATGTGTAAGGAAATATGAAATGTTTGATAATGATCTGTATATCTTCGGAAAGACTGTGTGCCCATTACAATTCTGATGAGTCCCTTGAAAATGTTATCTACATTGTTTCTCTTTGAAGGAGCGCATAAGCAACTGCCTATATTATCTGTCTGTGAGAAACCATACCTCTCTCCTCTGCCTTATCCAGGCTGACATTCTTATCCTTCACAATGTAAAGGGTACAGTGTGATAACAGGATGTGAGGTGATGAAATGTACTCTGCTTCTGGGAAGGGCTTGCTGCCAGCATGGCTAAGGCACGATGTGATTCATCAAGCAATAATCTGAGTGTGGATTGTATCAGGAATGATTTCTTAAGTGATAAATTGAGCTGAATAAATGGCTGTCTCCTATGAAAGCCTTTTACATTGTTCTGAATAGAGTAGAACATTGTGAATACTTTAATTTAACAAAAAAATTGTTTCCCTAGGTAGCAGTTCCTAAAAATGCACATTTTCATGGAAAGATCAATGTTCTGTACTTAAAATTTATTATTTAGGTCATATTTTTAATTGTCTTTTATTTTGATGATGAAATATAATGGATTGAGGTATTTGGACAAACTACTGAGACACCAAAGAAGAAAATTTAAAAACATGCTAATTTGGGTGGGTCTTTTGTTTATTGGGTTGGGGTTTTTTTAGGTTTTTTTGTTGGTTGATTGGTTGGTTGGTTGGTTGATTTGGTTTGGTTTTGGTTTTAACAAACAAAATGCTACTCTCTTTCACAGCTTGTAAACTTCCCAGGATCCTGGCAGGTTTCATGCAGAAATCTGAAGCTGTTGTAGTGGTCACTACTCAAGTTTAAATTTTACTTGGCTAATCCTGCTTAGATAATTTTAACTCAATACAAAGGAAACCTGGAATGTCAAAGTATTATTAAAAGACATTAATTTCTATATGTCACCATCTAATAATGGAAAGTATTAATGTTATTTGTCAATTTAGCTTATTATTTGTTGATTTAAATCCCTATTCAATTCTTTGTTCTATTACTTTCTTTCTTAACAAAACTGACTTACATATCAATACGACCATTATCTCTTCCGATTAATTAGTCTGTACAAGTACCTACTTTGCAACAAATTAAAGGAAAGATAAAAGGCCATAGAAACAACAAGCAAAACCACAAAACACCCTCTAGGTTTATCAACATACTGATATTTTCACTGACCTTTCTTCAACCCTGTAAGCAGGAGTGGGCTTTGGAGAAAGAAACATTTTATTATCATATTTTGCACTACATGCTTTCATAAGTACTGAAGTGAATATTAGGGTCTTCTACTCTGACACAGATGGTAGTGACATTCTTTCCTGTGCTTTAGAACTACAATATGGAATACTTCTGTCCTGGGGTGGCTGTATGGCCTGGTACACCCAACCATCTGTTCTGCTTTACTGCCAGATAGTGAGTTTTGTGCCTGTAAGATTGGTTCTGAGAGTGAACTGAGGGAGACACGGCACACAGTTTGTCTGCAGAAGCTTCAATTTACTCACCTGGAATTCCTTTCTCACTGACTGTGTTGTCTGCAGCACAGACAGAGGGAGAGTGTTGTATTCCACTGGGGAATGGTTTTTCCCTCGGAATCCCCTGATGCCTGTAACCATGTAGTTCAACCCTTCCTTCCTTTCTTGACCCAATTGGCTGAGGTCCAGCTATCTTTCCTGAGCTGGAAACTAGATAAGGCCCAGTTCTTCCTTGTTCGCTCTTTTTCGCCCCTGGAACCCTTCGAGAATAAAGCCTTGGAATAATTCAGGGGGTGAGAGCCTCTTTTGGAATCTTTTGTCCTGTTCCCTGAGATATCCTCCAAAAGCCCCCCAAGAAACTGAGCTAGCCAAGGAGCCGGGGGGTGGACGGGGTTTATTTCAGGAGAGAGCTCTCCTTTCCTTTTAGTTAGTTTTTTTTCTAATTAGCTGAGGCCAGAATGGTTTTTTTTTGGAACTGTTCAGCTATTGTTCAATCCAGGAGCACCAGTACTACTGCCTGGAGCCCCCCTCAAGCTGCACTGCAGCTGGGACAGCAGAACTGAGCGCCAGAGACTCAGAGAGAGCAGAGCCAAGACACACCACAAAAAGGACTCTCTCTCTCTGAACTACAGAAGGACTTTCTGAATTTACCATCTCTTCAGATCAATGAGAGATTTCATAGTTTAATATTCATTTTTTTTCACGTTTGTGAGTACTTTGCTTGTTAAATAAACAGTTTTTTCCACTTTTCTCAAAGGAGATTATCTCCCAAAGCAGTTGTAGTAGGGGCTACTGAATGGAAGTTCTCTTCCAAATTTGTCCCTAAAAAGGACAAATAATTTTGGGACCCAATGTGAGGTGCATGAAAGTGGAAAAAACCTGCACTAATTGCATTTTGGTTTCACTTACTCTGTATTGGGATTAAGCACTCTGTACCCACCATGCTGCCTGAGTTTATAATGTCTCTCTGGGTGGAGGCCTTGAACACTCTCTGGTCCTCAGGCCTGTTTGAGCTGTTACTACATTTCTGGTCTCTAGGCTTATTTTCCTATCCACAGACAGCTCCAGTGTTGTCCATAACATGTTGTTTTTACAGTAGAGGGGCACAGATTCAAGTTGCTGTTTTGCTGGGCTCGGTGATAATGGGTTTTAGGGAATTTACAAGAGTACTAGGGAAAGGATGAATATTATCCCCTGGGGGTGGGCTTTGTTTGAAATGTGCATGATATGTTGTTTCTTCGTCTTAATTTTCCAAACCAGTTGGAAAGGGGCTGCTGAATTCTGCCCTTTAGGGAACGTCTCTTTGGGAAGTTCCCTTCTAAATTTGTCCCAAAGCAGGACAACCTCAAGGCTGATTTAGACAAATTTAGAAATGTGGTGTATTATTTACAATGAAGCATATATCCTTGTGAAAAATATTTTTATTTTATGTTTAACATTAGTTTCACTCTTTCTCATTTTGTATTACAGTACATATATTTAGTAAACAGTACATATATTACATACCGAATTGAGAGAGAGGAAAGCAAATGATATTGCATAACCTAAAAGAAATGGACAGGGATAATAATAGCAATTGTCCCTCCCCTGAAAAACGAATATACACTGAGTATCTTAGATTTCTTTGCAGAATTATTTTCAGTCTTATACAGAATAACATGATAACCTCTAGTTCTTTACACCTGTTACCCTTATACCAGAAGAATTGCTTCCACAGGCCTAGTTCATTCCACCTCTATATTTTTGCTCAAAGTATCTTCCTTGGTAAATTAACATAACAGAAATCTTCACATGTCATAAAACAAGTTTGGAAAGTAGCTAATTTTCCAGTCAGCTTCAGAAATAAAAGGTAAGCATAGAAGAATGAATTTAATTTTATTTACTAAGACCACTTACAACTGACTGTAAGTTATTTGTGTGAATCCATAATAGCATCTGTGCACTCTCATTCAGAGTGACCTTTATTTTCTTTATACGGCACACTGATCCAGTTCTACAGCTCACATATGGTAAGTAGGTAGGTAAGAAAACACATGACACTCAACAATAGCATGGAAAAATAGTTATAACAGAATGAATTTCTATGTAACTTAGCAAGGAAAAGATTTTAGTTTCTTAACGTTAAGAAGCTTTAAAAGTAGGAATGTTTTCAATGGAAAAATATTTTGAATACTTTTTATTGAAATGATCTCCAACTTTTGCAAAAATATAAACTACCAATTTTCCGAAAACCAGTATTTTATGTCAACTTATCTGGTATGTCAGAAGCATTTTTTTACTAGTCTGATTATACATTCTGATTATGCTGTTTTCAAATTTACTTTTTTTTCCCACAATCCTCTAAAATGTGAATAATTTCAATTGACACATATTCTTTTTAGGACCATCAAGGTCTGCCTTATTCCTTTAGCATACAATATACTTTTGTTGGGCCACATGGCACTTAACTGTTGCATAGATACCATCTGATTTAGTGTTACTACTAGCACTTTGGTGCGGCAAGAAGACATTTCTTTCCTGAGAGTTGTCTAACTAACATCTATAATGTGAAAAGACTCTGGTATGTCCTGAGAAATGGTAACTAACAACTAAATCTTTGAATCTCTTAAGATGTCAGGTTTTGGTCAGAGCTACGAGACTATGGTGTCTGTTTTTCTCTATTTTGAGCATTGATACCGCAGAAAATAGAGCAGTGTCTTGTATTTTCTTTGTATCCTCCAAGTATTCTTTCAGGGCAGTAATCAAAAGATCTGTGGTAGTCGTTTGGTGTTTGATGAATTGTACACAGGTAATGGGCCTGATTTTTCTATGAATTTCCTTGGACTGATGAGGACCACTGTGCCAAAAACTGGAAAGGTCTCCAGTGGTATCACTCTTCTCTGTGACAGTGACCAGTGACACAACCCAAGAGCAAGGCCTGAAGTTGTGTCAGGGGAGGTTTAGGTTGAGTATCAGAGGAAGGTTTTTCATCTGGAGGGTGTTTGGGCACTGGAACAGGTCTCCAGGGAAGTGGTCACAGCACCAAGCCTGACAGAGCTCAAGATGAATTTGGATAATGCCCCCAGAAAGAGGTGTGATTCTTGGGGTGTCCTGTGCAGGGCCAGGAGTTGGATGTCACTGATCCTTGTGGGTGCCTTCCCACTCAGCACATTCTATGATTCTAAGAGGTTTTTTGAATTTGTTATCAATGTCTTAAAAATTTATTTTCTAAAATATAATCAAGATGCTAGTTTATTCTTCTTTCTTCCTTTCTGGACAGATCAGAACACTTGAAAGAAATGTAGGTTTTAAATGTAAAAGTGAACTTTTTGTATATTTGTGATATTATATTCTGATTTGAATTTCTTAAAGCCTAAAACACCACTTTACATTCAATAGCATGCCGCACTTCTGCAGACTCAGTTACAAAAAATAACTGCAGTGTGAATTGGTAATGGGACATTCAATCAGCCTAAACCAAATTCTTTCTACACAGAATATATTATAAGGTAGAAAAGTATTTTGAAGTCTAATTTCAGCTACAGCTTTTTTTGCTTCGAAGCTGTTTTGAACTATTCTTATTGCAACAGTTTATGTACTGGGTTGTGTAATTGATAAAGATAACTGGAACTGCCTAACATTTTTACAGAATTTATTAATAGAGAGGGGGAAAAAAAAAAACAAATTTGGCTTCTTGATTTAAGAGGTCACTTGAAGCTAATCATATAAATGTTTGAGGTCTATTTATTTAATACTAATGATACTCTGCAGATTAGCAATTATTGTAAGACATATTTTGCAAGTTACTGAGCAAGACTGTTTTTTATATGAAAAGAACAACATGTAGATTCATAATTCACTAAACATTGTTCTATAAAATTCTACAATATAACAGTCTTTTATCTGAGGCAACATACTATTTAATTACCCAGATGTCTCTTAAACACACAGGAAAACTTTACCTATCCTAGATATTTAGAGTAACATTTATGCATTGATATTTCAGCTAAAAAATCAGGCACGTCATTCTTAGCTATTTTTTTTAATCTAAAATGCCTACCTGTATTCAGCTTTGAGACCTTGTAGAGAAAAGCATTCATCTATTGCACTGTGAAGTTATTTTCACAGTAAGCAACCAAGTAATGATGTTATGTGAGTAACATAATATACATAGTAATGTTACTTTAAAAGTTTTTGGGTTTTTTAATTCACTGTATGTTGCGGTTTCCTTTATTTTTTCTTACCTCTAAAACTTTATAAGTTTAGGACATGCTAGTAGCATCCTTCAAGCTGAAAATATACAGTAGGACAGTTTCAGTTTGGTGTTTACATTAATAACAGCTAGCTAAGTGATTATTCTCTTTCTCTGAATATGAAAGATCTGTTCCATTTTCTGACTGGAGAGATGTGATCCTGTGACTATGTCTAAACTGAACAGACTCTAATACAGCCAAGTTATCACCATTCTACCCTTTTGCCTACATTTGCCTTTCCTTTTATTGTAAATATATGAACCTTTCAACTTCCTCTGTAGAGGATTGTATGGAATATATATTGTATGTCAGACCACGACTTGCTTACCCCAACAAATATTTTTCATACCATTTTCATAAAGAAACTGAAGATAAAAACAGATCAGTATTAATGGATAGTGATTCTTAATATTTAAAGACTTTTTTGAGAGAAAAATGTTCTTTTGTGAATTCTGAAAGCATCAATAAGATAAAATGCTGAAAATATAAATGTGTGCTGAGGGATTAAACTAGTTTCTTTTCAAATTATATACAGTTGGAGATGATAAAGGAAACAGAGGGTCCTCGAGCATTATACTAATGAAAGGTTATACTATTTACACTGGAAAACGAGCTAGAAATAAAGGAATTACACTTGAAAAAAAAAATCCCTGAAGGTTTGATCAGTGTGAATGATGTGGTTCTTTATATTTTTCTTCAAATTTGCACAATTTTGCAAATCTACAGATCCACCAGTGCTGAGTGGAAGTTCTTAAGTCTCCAGAATTAATGTATTTATTCAGTAATAAATTGTACTCTGAGTCGAAAAGCAAACATTAGGCCCCTTCGAGGAAATTTTTGCTCTGTTGTGCTAATTTTTCTTTTTGTTTATGTCAGCTTATATTCCATTGCTTTAAACATGAGGGTGACCTCTATTTCTTCAGACATGTGAAAATTATTCTTGTTTGTGTGTTTGTGTTATTGTGTGCTAATCTCTCTCAGTTATATAAAACCTACACAGTCACACATTGGCTGGATTTGTGCTCCCATTGCTTTTCCTTTAATTTTTCATCTACCCATCTGGCAGGAGCACTTAACATCTTCCTTCTCTTGGCATTAGGAGCAACCTACATGCCTCTCCTCTGTGCAGTGGGGAAAGAGGTGCAAGGGAGGAACAGCCAGGACACTGCAGAAATTCAGATGTACAGCCAGTCTCTAGGAGGACAATACCAGCCACTGATCTGTCCTCTCAGCAGTAACAACATTGTATTTTCCAAGCTGTGCGCAGCTAGTAAGTAAACAAGTATTCCTCTTCTTTAAGGGAAAAAACAGCAGGCCAGATGGTAATGGATCTCTGGGGTGTCATTTGAGCAGTACAAGACTAATCTGGGTCCTATTAATCAGTTTGATTCTTCCTTGTTATCTGAATGCATTCATCTATTGCAGAACACTTTAACACCTAGATGGCCTGATTTGTGTAGTTTGTGGAATGTTAATACAAGAGACTGTTTAGGCTGCACTGCTGAGAAACTCAGAATTCAAAGCAAGTCCAGTTGCACCCTTAATTCAGTTAAATACAAGTACCTTTATTTATCAAAGAAGCTGTTGGATGCAGGGGGACTAAGACAAGAAGATGACACATGAATGGTGTCTTTAAGAAATTACTCCTTTTTGTTTCTTCTGCAGAGGAAGTACTGCTGACACTCAGTTAAAAAAATACAATTACTGTTTATGAAAGGACTGAATGATCTGTGTTGAGAAAGAACATCATTCAAATTTAATTTCTTATTTCAGTATATTAGCTATCCACTGAAAGCAGATTTTATGTAAAAAAAATTGATTATGTCACTTAAAAACTTGTCCACAGTTTTCCAGTTTCTAAGATATTTATCTGAATGTAGATAATGTTAACACAGACATTTCTAGCTTATGAAGGCTTTGTTTTGCAGGCTGTAACCTCATCTTGGTATAGAAACCAAATTAAATATTTCTCTATTACTATGAACTGATCTTTACACTTTGAATTTTTTGAGTGGCTGCCTTTGAACACAAAAAGGTTTTATTAGGGTAAGGACCATTTTCTTGTAAACATTTTAAGTCCACTAAGTATGGAGGAGAGAAAGAGCAAATTTTGTATTCATATTTCCAATTATGACTCTAAGTTCCTTCTCATCCATGTGTCAGACAGTGTCAAAATCGATTCTATCATATGAAATGCAGGTATTAATGTGAATATTAGATAAAGATTTCAATATATGTACAATTATGTGTTTACTGGAAATGAAAATCAAGAATCTGGTAAGTCACATTTAAAGGTTTTACTTGTGTATGTAATCAAGAAGAGGTATAAACTCCTAATCAAGATTTAATAATTTTGTAATGCTTGATATAGAAGACCAACTTTTTATCTTTGTATTTATTTTTTTTTTAGCAAGACCAGTAATAGTTAATTTCTATTCAGAAAGAAATCTCTCTTATTACCAGATTTATAATATAAACAATGATAATACCTGAAGCTATAGAATAGTCATATAATTTACTCAGATCTATGTTGATATCAAACTAAGATGAAGAAAATATTTAATAGGATCTTTCTCATGTTTCTGCATCTATGCCCAAGTTATCAAGATCTTATATGTTTGATGACCAACAGAAAGCTGACTTCAATAACTTTCTCTCAGAGCACAGCTGACATCATTTTATATTCAAAAGTTTACAGGGAAATTCTGGCTATTGTGGATGATTTAGAAATACCCTGACAAGTCAAATGATAAAAATACTATGAAATGGCAAAATGAAGTATAAACTAGGCCAAAGTTTAGTTATTACTTCCATAATTTCTTAAGCCAGAATTTGAGTCTTGATAAAGTTAACGTGTATCCTGAGTGGATCAGTACTCTCACAAAAAATGGTACATTATAATACATATTCTGTTTTATGTATCAGTAAGATGGATTCTCATTAAAGTGTATCTCTCACAGCCTGGGAAAGTAAAGATGAACTCACTTCATATTAATGATTTGAAAACTAGGTCATCTGCATCCTGCTGCTAGCCATTAAAAACAAAGTGACTATTCACTCAAATTCCTACTATTGTTAGTTTTATCCTGGTTAAATGTCTTCACTAAGACCTAACCAACAAGCTTATATTAGAAATTTTCATTGTTTTCCAAAATATTCAAATGCTCACTTATTTAAGGAAGATCTCTCCAGTCAAAAAAACCCAAAACCAAACCAAACCAAACCAAACCAAAACAAAACCCTAAAACCAAAAACAAACAAAAACACCCAAACAAAACAAACAAAAAACCCAAACAAACAAAAAAAAAACCCCAAACCAAACCCAAACAGAACAACAAAAAACACCAAAACCAAAAAAACAACCACCCCCCACTGAAAAATAATTTACCTCCAGAAAAAGACAATTTTGCAAATGTGTATGAGAGATAGTAGTCAGCTGTCTAGCTGAAGAAACAAATTAAAGACTCTCTCTTTTTCCACCCTCTTCAATATGTAAAAGAAGAGTATGGAAGAGTTTATTAATGATGTTTCTATACTATTTCACAAGTCTGACAGCTATTATTTTAGACTTTTGTGAACATGGCAAGATATCACTGCACTAACTTACAACTGTGCCCAAAAGATGACCCAGATACAGGCACTGAATTTTTGGTGTGATAAAAGTCTCAAGTGAAAACTTAAATTCTTGCACACGAAAACTGATACACCTCTAGATGAAAAAAGTCACAAACATAAAATGCTAATGCATGGCAAATGCAAAAATTTCTTTTTCTTTTTTTTTCTTTTTTTAATCTATAAAAAAGTAACATACAGATTTCTCCCAAGTCTTTTGTCTTAGATCACTTCTATTATATAACCCAGGGTGATTTATCACTGTAGCTAAGGACTCTGAAAACACATAATGTAATTTTAGACAAAATTGCCATTGCATATAAATGTTTTTTATTGGGCTTTTCTAATTGTAGAACGACTTAAAAACAATGGAGAAGGAAATGTAGGAAAAAGAGACAGATAAAAACCTTTTATTTTTTACAAGCCAAAGATGGGAGGTCCTCTAACACTGTAGAATAAAAAAATCTCACAGCAGCATGTTTTCTGTTAGACAACACTAAAGCAGACTTGTTTTTACAAGCTTCTGTTAATAAAGTGTATGATTATGAAACATTTTAATCACTCCACTTATTTAAAATTTTATTTATAAATAATTATATCAGCAGTAGTTAAATCCTTTTCGAACATCTTGCTTTACATCATTTTTTAATGAAAAAAAATCAGCATAAGAAAGTTATGATGGGCTGAAGTTCATTGAAGTTAACTTAAAATCAAACAATGTACCTTGAAAATGTCAAAGTGAGATCTGTGGGGTTTTCTTTAATCTTCAAGAGCAAGAAATGGTAAAACACTTTTCAGAACACTTTTTATTTCTTGGCAGAAGACATTAGACATTTACTCATGGGTGTACTGACCTCTTGATCTTGCACAGAAATTTTTGACTAGTTATTTGCAGTCTTCAAAGATTGTGTTCCTGTGTTTTTATTCCCTATGGAAATAGTGTCAGATAACTAGTGTACTTGAGCATGTTTCACCCCTATCTGGTTAGACACAACTACTTCGATATGAACTTTCTACAATATGTATTACACAGAATAAATGTGCCTTATATGTGCTAAGTATTAAGAGATGATTTAGAGAAAATACCAAGATTTTTATCCATTGCAATATTGAAGGGTTTCCTATTTAAAAATTAGAAGGGCAATGTTCTTTACATACGTAAGAGTCTGATACTCATTTACATCTGAGTACAGCTAGAAAGAAAATTTAAAAGGAACCTTTGTGGCACGCTTCCAACACGGACTCTGCACATTCAGGTGAAGATGCTTTACCCAAAAAAATTCAAAACTGAGGACTGGCGACACATGAAATGTAGCGAGAGTAGAACTGCAAGTGAGTTCAGTGGTTACTTGAATTGGAGAGATTGCAAGTGGATTAAAATATTTGCAAACTTTTGCAGAAAAGTGGGCAAGCTAAAGTAGGTGATGTTAGAAGAGCATGTGGTGTGGATCAGCGTGATGTATCAACAACCAGGAAAAAAAGAAGGTGATTTTGAAAAACTTTTGCAATTAAATGGAAAAGTAGACAATAGTCTCTTACTCACAAGTTAAACATTTAAATTGCAAAAAAATTCAAAAAGCCTACAGCAACATCACAAACTAGAAAGTGCTGTGTTTCCTAAAAAAGTTTTCTGAATTGCCTCCTGTTACAATACATTGCAGAAGATATTTTTTTATATATTTTTTGTGGCTAATTTAAAATAATTGTTATTTTTCTTATAAATGCAGAAGTGTGCATTTTATTTGAAAAATATATTTAAAAATTTAGCTTTCCTTGTGTTGACTTTTTGTTCAAGGACTTCTCCTTTACAAACACTCACATCTATTTCAAAGGGAAGTTTTTCTTGCTCATTGGGATTTCACTCCCAACCTGGAAACTGCAAAAATAATTCAAATAATTCAATAANCCCCCCTAATTATATGGAACAGAGAAATGCAGAAAGTAAGGGAAAAAATCAGTTTAGCAATCTGGCTAAATTATAACTCATTAGTCATTGAGTTCTCTTAGTCTCATGCAGAACACAATATTTATTGCACTGTTGCACTGCCATTAGTAAATTCCCTTTCAGTGATAAAGAGTAAATATTTCTATCAAAGGCAGTTCCACAAACTTCTTTATAATCAGAAAATAAGCTTGCCCTGGAAAGGATTGCCTCCATGATGTGAAACTAGTATAATTTGATTGAAATTCAGAAACCTTATTTAGAAGGAATATTCCTCTCGCTTTTTTTCTCTGTTACTCTTGCAAGAAATTATAGCTGTTATGCTAGTGATTATGACAGGCAATTATAAAAATGAAAGCAGAATTAAGGGGCAAAGGCTTTAATGTTCTGTTTGAGTTAGACTTTGCACAAAATGAGAGATGAGTGCTGCAGAGATAGGGTAAATGAAGACTGCTTGACAGTGTGGCCAAACCTGAACATCATTGCTCAAGGGTGTTATTGCGGAGTCTTATTATCTTATTCACAAGAAATCATGGAGAAGAATGGAAAGGGATAGCAATCCCTGTTTCTGTTATTGCTGGTAGGATGGACATACAAAGTACTAATGTTAGAAAGAATCACCTCTGCTCTTGACTGACCATGAGCAGAGAGGCTTATTCTTAGTGCAAAGAAGATTGGAAGCCCTGTGGGTTTCCAGGGATACAGCCTGGGCAAAGTAAGTGCCCGGGTAAGGTTCTTGTGTTCCTCCAAGTGACAGGCTACATTCCTTATGTTAAGGTCTATCTCAGGTCTTAACCCTTCTTCAGAAACACCCCTATTAACTCATCCATTGAATCTGCGGATATGTCTTCATGTGTCACAAGCAAAGATTTTAGCAGACAACTTCTGGCTTCTCCACCAGTAGGTTTAAAAAACGTATTTTATAATGCTATATAGCAATTTCTCACCATGCAGAAATAACCCACTTGGACCATCACAGCAAGGCACAACATGCTTTGTCATAACATGCTTTCAAAGTGCCATGGACCAATTTCAAGTATTCTGCTTATGCTCAGTTGTCAAATACCTAGGATATATTTTGAAAAAATCCAGAAGCGTATATAGTAAAATAGATTATGAAAGTATTTTTTTCATTTATGGCATCTCATAAAATAGTTTAAAATAGTTATTGCTTTAGTTGTTTGTTTTGTTGTTTGTTTTTTTTAAACTAAATTGTTCTTTTTTTCAAATTTATGCTGGAAAGGGAAAGAATTAGACCTAGTATCTGATCTCAAAAAATATGACCACTGTAAAAACAAACCAAGTAGTATTTGCTTGCTTGCATGAAATAAATTGTCTTTCCTTAGGTCACTAGCTTCTGGTTTTTTCCAACTTTCTGGTCTGTGCATTAGGTCTATTTAAAAAAAAAAAAAAAAAAAAAAAAACACAAAAAA
>VYXD01001995.1:125196-148783 GCA_013397195.1 Hylia prasina | reverse complement strand
AAAAAAAAAAAAAACAACAAAAAACCAAAAAAGATAATTTTATTTTTCAAAGATGTGAGGAATTTCTTTCTTTTAATTTCTTCCAAAATTACCTAAGTATCATTGCAAAATTTTTCATAATAGCATGCAAACATGCCTAATTCATTAAGACTTACTAAGAGTTCTAAAATATATTGTCAGTAGAAGTTGTTGAAGTAGAATTTTTAGAAACCATTACTAACTCAGTAGGTTGCTGCCATACTAGGTTTTGTAAAAATATTTCATATTAACTTAATTTCATATTAACTTAATTACAAAGCACTTGATTATTTAATGCAATTGTAAACCACCTCCTCCAGAAGAGTTTACAGAGATTCACTCAGTAGTGGTCTCTTGCATTGAGCCATTAGTAAAAGAGCCTGCTGTTTTAAATTTCCTGCTGCCTAACACTTTTCTCTTTGTCACTTTAAATTAATTTCAAAATTCAACTGAAAAGTTTTTTGTTCCTAACCAGGACCTCTGAATACAAGGGGACTAAAAAGTAAATGATTTTTTTAGTTAAAGCAATGTGGATGCATCTCATATGTCTTGAAAGACATGAATGAGTATTTCAGCCAAGGTAGTATCTAAGTGGAACTACAAGTGGGCCCATAGATAATTTTGGAGAAAAATATTTCAAGTAGGTGCATTGTATATTGGCATTTAACACTGGATAAATACGAAAAATTCTAAGCAAAAGAATTTTCTGGGAATTGTCTGAACATATATTGCCTGCCACATAGAAAGTACCTAACAGTTTCAAAGATTCCATCATAAAAATGAAATTAATTTAGTTAAAGGACCTTGAGATGAGGAAAAAAATCTGCATTATTTTACCAGGAAAATCGTTACGATAAAAGTAGAAAAAAACAACTGCAGTTTGCAACTGTTTTTAACTTCAGCCCCTGAGGTATGGGGAAAGGAGTCACACTACTGAGAATAGAACTTCCTGGGCTTTTAAGGGGAAAACACGACCTGAAATCAAGAGCAGCATAATCACATGGAACAGCAATGGAGCAAGAGAGAGTTGAAAGTATCTCTGAGATAAGCCAAGAGGAAGTGTGGGGTTTTTTTTCCAGAACTGTGGAAACTTAGATGTAAGGTAGAAGAAGCATGCAAAAGGAGTGAGAAGATTTTGCTGTTTTCACTGGTTGAGATGAAGAAAGGCTGTGATTTAAAAGAAATGGGAAGGAAAAAGCCAGAATAGGAAGGAAATAATGAGGCAAATATTGAGATGGATACAATGGAAGGTAATATATTTATGTGACATCAGAAAAACTAACTTGCTAAAAAAGGCATTTAATACCTTTTAGGGAGGATGAGGACTTATAACACTTAGGAAGACAGAAATTAGAATTTGCAATTCTCTAAAAGTAAAATGTCATGAGAATATTTAATTATTAGAACCTGACATGCATAAGTTCCTTCAATGTTCAGGTAATTTCTTCTTTTAACTGATTAGATCCTTTAACTTTTCTCCTTTACAGCTAAAATTCCATAAGGCAATTGGGCATTGAGATCGGTATTACCAATGTCACTGTGACATTTGATTAAGTCTTGCCTGGCTTTTCATGAGAAAATTTGTGATTCTCATTGTCAGAACTTAATCAACTCCCATTTTTCTAATTTGATTACCTTTGCAACTTCTACTTGTATCTTAATTGTAAGCAGTGGTCAGAAGTTAAATACAGCCTACATTATCAGAACCATGGAGATTTGTATAGTTTAGTCTTCATATTTCCACAATGTGTTTATGGGCTACGAGATTTTTTTTTTCTTTTTCCTTTACCTTTTACATGTGGAACACATTTTGTGATGTAAAATCTGAATTCTATTAAGGCTTGAAGGCTAAACAGGCTAGATTGTGACATTGCGCTTTTAGTCTGTTATTTTTTCTGCTATAATTATGTGAAACTTGGCTTTATTTTAAGGCTTCCTTTCTGTGGCATAATCACAGTTGCCATGCTATCTTGCCTAGCTACCAGTTACCTTATCTAACCATCTAATCACATAAAATGTGCTTTTTGGAATTTCAATTTAAGTTTTGGGTGTAGTGCTTGTGAGGTGTTGTGGAATGTTTTTCTTTTTATTTGTTTGTTTGTTTGTTTAAAAATTATTTTTCTTTTGTAAGTTAAAATATAAGACTTCTTTATTATAAAGGGTTTCCTTTTTCCCATGAAGAGAGAAAGATTCTGTATTTGGTCTCTGCATAGGTTTTCTGGAAATCAACACAGTAGCTCTTAGTTTAGAAATAAATGCCTAAGTGAAATATTCATATGGAAAGATACGTGTCAGCAGGAAGGCTATGTTTAAGTACATAGGAAAAATTAATAGCTATTACCCTCAAGCTGCTGGGAAAATGAAAAGTTGTGCTGGAGTTGAGTCAAAAGTTCATAACGAATCTCAAATATATCTGGACTAGGAAGAAGCTAAAGCTCTCCTACAGGACTGGTAGGATTTAGAGTTTCTTGAAATGTCACTGACCTTGAAACCAGTAACACATTTAGTATTATTTTATTATATTCCATTTTACATAGAAATAAGCTAATTGATGTAGACTCCATCACATATTTTTCTTACTGATACTTCAGCATGAGATTTGCATCTACAAACAAGAATTTTGGGCTCTTTAGAAACTTCAGTGGTACTCAACATTGTTACCAAACTCTGAGTTTGCCAGAGCTCAGAGCTTCATTGATTTTTCTCCTGATCTGTTGTAGAGTGGGGGAAACTGATGGGTGGGCATCTGGCCATTACTGAAGGTAAACTCGCTATGTCATCCTTCAAGGTAGATGTAGACTGCAATTAATTCACCCCTACATTTCCTCTTCTTAAAGCCAAACTTTTCCTCACCCTTGTGGCCTTCTGCTGGAGTCACTCCAGTGCATTATCTCCCTTGTACAGGGCAGTCCAATCTGGACAGTTTCCAGATGTGGTGTTGTGCCTGTTACTGAACTGGTATATCCATTTCCCTCTAATGCTATATCCCTAAGTTTAAAAGTTAACATCAGCATTTATATGAAAGACCTTTGCATCTGAAAGTCCTCTGTCACAGAAAACAAAGGAAAACAGTATAAAGACATGGAATAAGAAGTTAATAATGGAGTCACTTGTGACCACTTTAATCAGCTAATACAATAGCATAGGGGAAATTCACTTCTATCTTTAAGCTTTAATAAAAACTCTTAAAATGCCTTTATAAAAGGACTCAAAGTAAATATGAAAATTAAACAGTTATCTTGAAAATGTCTTTGGCAGACTTTACATTGTCAAATTAAATGACCAACAAAAAACCCCCAGACAAACAAATAAGAGAAAAACAAAAGAACTCCAGCCATTGGATCTTGCCATGTGCTTATTCAGCTAAACAAGATAGACCCCAGGAACTGCTTTTACCTGTTGAGTTTTGTTTTTCTTTTTGTAGGCAAATTAATCTTAGACCATACATAAAAATGTGCTAGAAGCAAGTTTGCAGCAAATTCTTAAGGCAGTGTCAGCATAGCATTTCAGAGTTTTAGTCTTTAACTTATGGATGCTGGTTACCTGACACAATAGAATCTTTGTTCATTTCAAGAAAATGTGTAAGTGGTGGCCAGAGAGATAACATTGGTATACTTTTACTTTATTAAAGCATTTCCATTTCTTAACAGTATTACATCTGCTGGGAAAATAACAGCAAAGTGCAAATGTGTATCTCTTAGCAGCAAAAACCCCAAAATGCTCAGCTCTCCAAAGAGTTTAGATAAAAGAGATTTTATTGTTAACTGCTTGTAGTACTTTCCATACTGACATTAGACTAGTTTCTCCCTCAACCCTTTTCTTATATATGTACATATATGTATATAGGACATAGATGTATTCTTAGAGATTTTTTATACGTAGTAGAAGTCAGATAAGGAAAAACAGAAAAGGGAGATTTCCCTCTTGGACCATGAATCATTAGTAGCATGTTCCAGTAGAATTATAATTTACTCTGTATAGGAGAAGGAAGTTTCTTTCTTAAAGAGAGAAGTTGCCTGATTTTATGGGGAAATTAAATATGCTTGTAGGTAATTTTTCCATTTTCCAAAACAAAAATGGTTTTTGAAAGATGTATTGTCAATAACTGGATTTTTTTAAAATAAATGTTATTAAAATTATTGTTGTAGATGAAAACTTAGAAATATTTTAACTTTTTCTCTTTATTTTCCTCCCTGTCGTTTCGTCCCTGGTTATTTGCTGATTTTCAACTTATTGCATCATAATAGAGAACAAATGTCATGCTAATTTTGTTTTAAATGTTTTTAATCCAATCACTTGTCTCTTAGACACTTAGAAGTATCTGAAAAGCTTGCATTTTTTACATACTTTAGTTTAGATTTATTTGATTTGATTAGTTTAGATTTAGATAACTGAACACTGTAATGCATTTGATTAGCTAATAAAGTATTCTAGTTTGAATTAGAAACCATATCTTAAAATTATCTTTATTTAACAGTTTGAGATAACTACATTAGGTATTTAATTTTGGAGCTACGATTTAAAAAAAAAATTACAGTATTTCTCCTACTTATTCATTCTTCTTTCTAGTGATTACTTTTCAGTTTCAACAGTTTTTGGTTCTCCAAGGTGTGATGGTTAATGGCTATTGACTCAAACAATCAGCCATTTGCAAAAGCAGTGGGTGCTTTGCTGAGGCCAGGTTTGCAGCCCCCAAGAAAAGGCACGGTGTTTTGAATTGGTGGTGGCAAAACCTCTAATTCACATAAGGGTTGTCAGCACCCACTGCTGGAGGACGACAGCAAGAGGCTGACCTTTGTTTAGATAAGCCAGTTGAGCCCCGTGACTTATTGAGTCCCTGATAACCTTTGAGTGATGTCTTAAACAAGCTGTTTTCTGGCCAGTTAAGGGAAAAGGCCAATAAGAATCAGATCCTGCAGAGATGTGATGGCATCTATTATGCCAATTCCCTCTGATAAGGCACAATATGAGAAGCAGGGCAAAATAGTGGTCATGTCATTAGAAGGGACTATAACCCATCAAACATGCCCAAAGCACCCTCAGATTCATTTCTGGGGTCTTCCACCAGAGGACTGTGCATGATCCACAGTGTTACATCAGGCAGTGTAAAACTCCCACCTAGTGGAGGTACCTGGGCATCCCCACCCAAATATGAACATTTATTAACCCATTGAACTTTGTGTTTTGTGGGTTTCCCCCACACCAGACAGATCATGACTGTGACCATTACTTTGGTCAATGGACATCAAATTTGTAACAAGCAGGTGACATTTTTGGATCCACGGGTGGTGATTTATTTCCTCTCCACTGTCTACTCTTATCCTTTCTTTCTCTCTTTCCTTTTCTTATATACATTCTTTTATATATACTTTTATATTGTTGTAGCTCTATTGATAATAACCAAAAATGGCTATGCACCTCCTTTCCATTGCAACCAAATTGTTCTAAAATAAACCTGCCACAAATACAATCATGGTCATTTCAGTCTAATCCACTCCAAGGGATCTATTACAAGAACATCAGTTACCCCATATTCAGGGGTGACTCATAACACAAAGCTGGGTTTTTTTCTCCTCTCTAGTGATATTCAACTTGTATACTTCTATGAAGGAGGGCATTTACTTGTTCATAAGTTGCTGTGGATATGCAGCTACATGGCATTGTGCTGAAATGAGAGCCAGACTCTCACGGTCTGTTTTCTGAACCTTTTATTTGCCTCAACAAAGTTGAATCTTCACTTAACCAAGTTCCATTATTCCAGGTTATATTTCAATAAAGTAGTGCAAAGGATAAAAGGTTCTTGGATATCTCTGAGTGTTTTCATTTAGCAAGGAGATACAGGGAGGTCTGCCTCATGATCCATGCATAAGCTGGGATATCTTTGAGGGTCCCTTAATCTTCACCTATGCATCACCAAGATTATTGTGCTGTATCTCTATAACACTTGGGACTGTGAATTTTAAAATAAATTTTAGTTTTCTGTTTGAATTTACAATAAAGTATATTCATAATTAGAAAAATGAATCCCTGATCAAATGGACTTGAATACTTGCTCAACGCAGTGCAAGTGGCCAGATGATTTTCTTCCACTGTTCATAGTATATATCTTCCAAGTATATATCTTGCAAGTTTCATCCAAGGCAGATTTATTTTCTTTTCCTGTCGCAAGAAAATTAACCTATCTATTTAATTTTTTTCATGTTCTGTTATCCATTTTGGTAACTCTTTGGATTTTGATTTTTAATTTCTGATTAGTTATTTTTTGACTTGACCTTTTATATGAAGTAAAAATCTTTGTCTATGGGACAATTTGTATTTGTACTTGTTGCTTTGGATTTTTTTTTTTTTCCCTGAGATTAGAATGAATCTTAGTTACTGGAGATATAGTGACAAAGATTTTGAAAACAAACTCAACAAAAAAGTTCAAAAACTAAAAACTACGGCTTTTTTTTTCAGAAATTTAGGAAAATATAATCAAACAACTTGGAGGAATGGAAAAGCCATGTTATTGCCATGGTATTTTCTCTTCCTAGGTCTTTGGAGATGACTCAGTACTTTTGCAAAATTTTACTATCACTGTGAACTTGCATTTTCCTTCTTAGCTGGTTGTGTAAAGTTTAGGCAAATATTTGATAAATTTATGTATAAGTGGCACATCTTCAATTTCTAAAAAAATGTGCATATGTGATAGGTGATTTTACTGTTTGGTATATTGAACAGGCATTTCAGCTGAGCTGTGTAAATCATTGCAGATATAGAATGTAAGGTATCATCCTTGCAAGCAGTTGTTTTGGAATAGGCAAACAACAACATAATTGCAATGTTTCTTGAAATAATTTCCTCCAAAGTAATATATCCAAATTTTATGTAGTACACTGCAAAAAAGTGGACTTGTTAAGCAGTATTATTTAATGTACCTTCCAAATACACAAGGCAGAAAATAATTAAACACTTTTACAACACCTTTCCAAGCTAAGTTAGGCAAGTTATTAACTTTTCTCTGTAGCCCTGTAACTTTTGGGGGAAGCATGGTAATTAATTCATTTTTTATGATACCTAATACTGAAACCCATTGTAATTTTTGGTTAATGAAGAAATCAAAAATTTCTAGGAAGAGCAGTTTCACTAAGTAAAGATAGTCTAGGATCAAAAGATGATGGAATGAAAATTTGTGCTGGTTTTTGCTGAGGTAACAAAGGTTGATAATACAGAGATGTTTTTGTTACTGCTGAGCAGGGCTTACATAGAGCCAAGGCCTTTACTGACTTTTGTACTGCCATAATAGCAAGTTCTTGAATATCTCCTGTGAAGAAAGCTCCACAGCCTCTCTGGATGAATCTCTAAAGAGCCCTGCACAGTAAAGAAGTTCTTCCTCATATTCAGGTAGAATTTCAACTGGACAGAATGAAAAAAATGCTTGCTGTCTTAGTGAAAAAGTTCCTGTTTCTACAGATGGGGACTTCATGACTTTTGATAAATTATGTCCCACTCAAAACCTTTGCATTTGACTAAGTTAAAACAAGTTTTGCCTGGGGGAGAGGTGAAATATACTTTTGATCTCTTTTAAAAATGTAACCAAGGTTCAAATATCATCTTTCTCTCATTACAAATAGCCATTACTATAATGGTTATTAGTGCCATTTAAAATCAACCTGTCTACCTTGGATGGTAACCTAACACTATGCAGTACAAATCCAGGTTAGTGACAAGTAATGGTATACTGGTGATGCATACCAGTGCACTAACCTCTTTAGCTTTTATTTAATTATTATAAATTATTTATAATTATTTAATTATGGTATCACTATTGTATATTTAACAAAAATTCAACTTGAAAAGTAAATTGACATGCTAGCACTATCACTTTGAAGAGGTCTCCTGGGCAGTGGAATTTTTTCAGTCAATATTGAATGCACATCCTAATACTATCTCCTGTCAATTGTGTTTTGTAAATTTCATTCCTTTTTTCCCCAGACAAAATGTTATAATTATTCCTGGAATAAGTTTTCTTTGAAATTAAGGAACCAAAATGACAAACAGTATATGTGCCACCTCCCTATTTCATCTGAGTTGTTTTAACAGCATTAAAGCTTTTCGTAACTAATGGCTCAATCTACTAAAGTAGACTGAGATAAATAATCAAGATCTCTTAACTTGCTAATGCTCTGTAAGTAAAGCATCTGGCAAAGGAAAGAATATAGTTCTTTCTTTTTGTCATTAATTCTTTGGAAAGCAACCTCAGAACTCAAATAAAATAAGATGTTCATGGGCCAAGAATGACATATTAGTGGGAGAACTTGGTTACTGAGAGCCAATAAACTGGAGACCTTCTAGATGTTTCACTGACATTAACAATAGGAATAAGAAAATATATCTCTGAGGCTCAAATAATAATAAAAAAAATTAATAGTTCTCTGAGTTACTGGAAGACTTATGAGTTTGTAGGAGGCTAATTTCCAGTGCATTTATTTCTTCTCGTTGGCTGACTTTTTAAGCTAAATTGTGCTAAAGATTTAATGTGCACTCACCCTTCATTAGATACCAGAAATTGTTCATCCAGGAGAAATGTTACAAATGTCATATGGCCAAGAAAAATCTTGGTCAGCATATCTCGTGACAAAATCCCAGGAACACACTGCCACTGTCAATGGCTGCTGAATCCCCCACTCTCCCTTTATTTTTCTGAAGCAATTGAGGCTAATATTTTATCATGGTATAGAAATGTTTAGTATTAAACACATTTTTCCTAATCTGTGTATTGCTAACTCCTGTAGGGATTTATTTGTTTATTTTAATCTGACATGCAAATCATACACCTTCCTACTCCTCCATCCCCAAATCTGCTGACATTCATAGGGAGGGTTTATTATATGTGCAGTAATATTTTTCTGCATGAAATACAATATGTGTGTGCATGTCATGTATATAACCATCTTACTTTTTACATTTTTTTTTAATATATCAAGTGGAATCTGTGTAAAGAGCTTGTGCATTTTGCAAATTATTCTGTAAACTGACAAAATTATTTATAGCACAAAATATGGTGAGTTCATACATATCTAATGACTCAAAAAGTGTAGAGAAATACCAAACAAATGTCAAATCACCTCTGAACAACACAAGGCAATTGCATGTGCAGCTAGCCATGTTTTCTTTGATTAAAAAATATAGTTTATTCAGAAACTATTTTACCGTCTGCCTATTGTTTTACTATTTGACCCCCTTATTCACCCACAAGCTTTACTTTATTGAAAAGTATATTTTTTGGCTTTGAAAAGCTGCGAGTCTTTACATCTCAAGATGACACTGCATTTCTATATGCAGTGCAGTGTGTACTTATCTTCAGCTTCTTAATACATCCTGGCTTGGTTCAGTTTTTTATTCTAGAAATGAGTTATTGCTGCATGTATAACCATGCTGAGCCAATTTGTTTGTTTTGGTTTGGTTGTTTTTGGTTTTTTTAATTACACACTTTTTCAGTTCACTGGTAACAGAGAGCTAAAACCAAAACTTAGTAAGAGTTAGAAAAAGTTTCATGATTACTTATATACAGTTTCTTCCTTTTCCAACATTGACAGAAAACAACCCACACTAGGTTACAGAAAAATGTCACAACTATAATAGTTTAACCAAAATAATTTTATATGTCCTTTTCCTTTCAGAAGCTTCATGCAAATAAAATTAGAAACGTCATGGTGTTGTCCTGAATAGTTTCTTTACTCACACATAAGAATTATGTTTGTATTCCCTGGTTACTAACTGATTTTCGTATGCTTTGCTCAAGAGAAACTAAATGATTTCTGAAAAGCTGGTTCAAATGGAATGGCTTTATTTATTTATTTATTTATTTATTTATTTATTTATTTATTATATGACTCACATGAAGTCTTTCTGTAATTTGTTTAAGGTAAAGTTTGACCATCCCACTTTTAACAAATACTTCTATTTTAATGTAGTTTCACACTTTATCCCTCTTTTCTATTCTTTTCCACAGAAAAATAAAAATTCAGCAGCAATTATGAAATAGAAACTGGATGACAGTTAATCAGAAATTAACTAATTCACAGAATAGAGTTGCTCATAGTCAAGGTAAGGAGATAATGAAATAGCCTTTTATAAGGATTAGCTTAGAGCTCATTTTATGAAACTCTATTCAAAAACAAAGAATGTTAAAGCCTGATTTATAGCTTGAAAATAAAGCAAAATGTAAACTTCAGAGTTTAAAAGTAAGGTATTTTGAAATTAAATCACAGTACATAAATTACTGTTTAAATTAAGTACTGTTTAATTTTGCTTTCCATCACAATATGCTCAAGGTTCTTTTCTGAGTGCTTCCATTCAAAGTAAAGGGGTTTATTTTTAAAATATTCCACTTTAGAGATGCGCAGAAAATTCAACAATGAAGGAAAGCAGATCTTGATATGACTATTCATTTAAGTGTATGTCCACAGCATGTCTGAACAAAAGTCAGTAGGTACATAACAGAGATTACTACAAGGTTAACTCTGTGTCAGTACCTGTCATCTTTCAACAAAGTACAGTGTTCTTGCCTCTCTCTGTTGTTATTTTCTCAGCAACTGAAGGGACATATTTAATTTTTAACCTGAGAATTGTTCTTCTGGATCAAAATAAAACACGTATCATCAAATCTTCTTAAAATATATATAATGTGTTTTAATACCCCTTGTAGAAAGCATGCAAATAATTATTGCTTATTGCCATTATTGTTAATCCAATTGCTTTCCAACATCACTGTATGAACATTAATAAGATACTTCTTACAGTTCTAGGGAAAGCCAATAATTTAATAAAAATTAAATAAACAAAATTATTATTTGGTAGTTCCTACTGAAGTTATTTCTTGTTCTTCACTGAAAACTGAGACATTATTTCCCAATATGTCACCAATATTTTGTGGCTGGTAACAGAATTTTAATTGGTTGAAGTCTAGACTTACACAATTAGGAAAAAACACAGTATCATATACGTTTCAAGAAAAATTAGCCAGCACTTTGTAAGTTTCAGGGGAAAAAAATGATTAATTATGCAGAAGAAATGCAAGGAAACTGTAAGCTTTGCATGAGCAATTTGCAAATTGAAGGTGAAATATATTCATTCTTTAATTAATATCTCCATTGTAGTGATGAACACAGATAAGTGATTGGCCAAAATTCATGAAAAGCATTTATGACAGAGATGGAATGGAGGTTATTATCTCTAGAACTTGACATGTGTCATTACAGTTAGACTAGACAGCATTTAAAGTTTATAAGCGATTTTATAGTACTTATAGAGGGGATTTTCTGCAGTTATCATCTTCTTCCTGGTACTCATTAATAGTGAGTTACGTTCCATGCATCATCTTTTAGCTTTCATAGTTTAGTGTTAAATTTTACATTTTTTGATTCATGTAAGTTATGTCAGTTATTCAGGAATGTTCTTCATGATAAAACCTAGGAGGCTGTCATGGTGTTCTCTCTGAGCACACTGTGCACTGTATTTTCTATACAATTTAACTGTCTTGAGACCTAAGAGACCAGCTACCTTTTAAAGAATTTTTTTTTTATTTACTGTTTTTACTTAAAATCAAAAACTAAACAAGGGCAATATTCAATGAAAAATGTTAAACGTTTTCAGGGTTCTGTTCTTTTGTTTGCATCTCTTAATTACAAATTCTGCATATCCCATTTATGACAAAATAAATATTAAGAATTATTTGCTAGGTCTGAAAAAGAACTGTGCTAATAGTCTCCTGTAGGCCTTCATTATACCTTATAACTTCACGTTATACTGCACAGAAGCATAATTAAAAAATGCCAGAAGTCGTAACTCTTGAATACTGGCTTTTTGGGATCAGAATGTAGCACAATGAATGACCTAGCAAGAGGGCATACCCAGGCTTCTTGTCTGATGTTCAGACTGGAGATAAGCTATAAAAAGGTGTTGGCTCATTTGGGTCTTCTTTGACTGAAGGGGGTTTTTTTTGTTTCTTTTTTTGGTTCGGGTTTGTTTGATTTTTTTTAACGCTACTGTCCTGAGGCTAAAATATTATGATCTTTTAGAAAGCTGTATGGGAAATTAATTTTGTGATGTGTTGCAACATTTTTGAACAAAAAGAGAAAGGGTTAAATGACTGAATGGTGAATTTTTTAGAGGTCTATTTTATTATGATGTTACTATAGGCCACATGATGAAGAGTCAGAGTTTGAAGGTAAATTACTTTCTGGCAACTTTTAGGTCACTTCTTGATTCCTGCATAAAAATATCTTGTCACAGAGGAATATTTTTCTAGAATGGTATCTATTTAACTTTATCCAGTATATTCCGTTTATGTATCAGTGTATTTTTCAGAAGATAAGACACAGTTGATAATATTATTGTGGTAACAGATACGTGTATAAACCCTCAGAACAGTTTTACATTTAAATTTGCAGTAATATAAATGTAACAATTTCTAAATTTCAAGTAGTGAAGAAAATCATATCTGTTGCTATTAAAGTATCTAACAAAACACAAAAAGTAACACTTTAATTCTTGTTTATGCTGGGAAGTGTGCAATATTACAGAAAGAAACATAAAGCTATACACAAGAGTAATACAGTGTCTCGTAAGTATTGGTTTAACTGTGTTTTGTTATACTATTTGCAAGAATCTTCCCTTGCCTTTTTTTGATTAAGCCATGAAAACAAACAACAAAGCAACACACTCTATGTATTAGCTTTCATTTGATTTTGATTCAATCAAATGTGATTGATTGATTGATTGATTGATTGATTTTAAAGTCATCTGACTTCATAGGCGGGTTTTTTTGCTTGTGCTTTCTGTGTTTGTTCATCCATTTTTATTTTAGCATCCGATGTTATGCTGTCACCTAAGCAAATCTCCTTTCCATTTTTGTTGAGTCTGCCAACAAGATTGCTACTCTAATGAGTACTGATGGCAATTTTTATGTGTGCATATTTATGATGTGGATCCTTATTCGTTGGGCGGTTTTCCAAGCAATAAAGTGATTTTATTTAAACCACTAACTGGACACCAAATGATGATGACTTCTTATATTAACTACAGACTAAATTTTCGTATAAGGTATGTGCATAGTCATGTCCTTGGTTATGTAGATATTTGTCTACTCTGGAAATATCCATTTCTAAAAAGACACTTGCCTGTAGCTATCACATGATTTTGAATTACAAATTAGTATATTGTTATTTGACTAAAATTTTGCTTTTGACAATTAACATGTGTCTTTTTCAGAAAGCTTAATGATGATAGTTCTGCACACAATGTAAGTGTTGATATGTTTGCAGGAATCAGTAAAGGACAGACTGACTTGAAAATGAGACATTCTTTTTGTGACACTTCAGTAGGATTCTTTCTTCAATACAAGAAGATCAGATCAAGGTTCAAGGAGGAACAACTGTGTCATTCAAACATGGATAGGAACATTTGTTGACTTCAGGTTAACTAGCCTCTGGTGTTGTTACTCTGCACTCTGAAGTCTTTTCTGTCAGATGAGGACAGTCCTTTTTCCGCAGTCTGTGAGTTTTGTGTCTGTTTGGTGCCCCACTGAAATATGAAGAGCATGAATTCTAATTAAGGGTGCTACATAAGACCTAAGCCCCTAGAAGTCTCCTGACTGGTGTGTCTCTAGTATTGTATTTCGAATAGGGAAGTTGATGATTTCACTTAATTTTCCAGGAAAAAAAAAAAAATCTGTAACACATGAATACTGAAGTTAGAAAACAAACAGTTCTGCTCACAGATATTGATGATGGTTTTGCAAACTACCATGAATTGTTTGACCTTGTATTTTTACTCCTTGTAAATTTTTACTCCTTTTATTTCTACTCCCTGTATTTTTACTCCTTCCTCAGAGAAATATAGTGTTATTCCTGTAGCTGTCAGGAAAGTTTAAGGCAAGAAAGTTAGGCATACTTCTGGGAGGGGTAAAAAAAGAAAAATATGCCATGTGCCACATTATGCAACAGCTACATTGTTTAGACACAGATGCAGAGTTTCAGTCAATTATCACCTGTTTGTTTGTTTATTTGTTTCATTCAAAGTGTAATCCTTCTATTTTATGGGAGCCTGTTTTGGGGCTTTTCCCACTTATTAATTCAATGGAAAAAATACAAATAAGAGACTCAATTTTGTAATTGGGAGTTCAGGGTAAACTCCGATATTAAGAAGAGGTGCTAACATTTGTTATTTCAGTCTCTTGTTCCTTTGTTACAAGAATAATAACACTGCCTTCTGCTGCTTGGAACACATCTTTTAACATACACCTATACAAGTTATGTATAACTTGTTACATATACATATATATTTGTTATACATACATATACATAATTTGTTATAAGTACTTGTTAAGTATAACAAGGCACCTTAATTTTTCCTCACCCTTTGTTTTCCTTTACTTCTAGACGAAAATATGTCAGTAACACTGAAGTTCTCTTCCTACATCTGGATATTGGACTATGTCTTGGTCAGTTGATATACACAAAGTATTTCATATATGTAGATAAGTTGCTGTTTTGTGTTTGATGTCCCTAAAAAAACTTGCATGAAACAGCTATAACCAGAATCTGGAAGTATTTGATTTGCATGTTTTTAATCTGAGTTGCTTTTTGGTAAAGATCCTAGGTTCCGCCTTATCACTTCTGTAGTATTTAAATGCATGTAATATAAGCATATAATATGAACAGAAACTTCTGGTTTTCCATCAGAGTTGTGGTACTGAGTAAGAAATTATAGAGAAGTCTCCTTCTACCTATTCTCAAGGGTAGACTGGATTATTGTTTAGACTATCTGGAAGAGAAATAAATATTGTGTGAACTATTTGGAAGACACCAGGTTGATATTTAATAGGGAAATTATCATTACTGTTATTTTTGGTAGGATGTGAAACATTCAATGCCACATCACTTTTCTTTTGTTAGACAACTTCCCTCTCTAACCAATGAGTCTATCCTTGTCCAGTTATAGATAGAAGAGAATGAATACGCTTAGGCTTGCTAATCAAGAACCACAGAGTCATAGAATAGGTTAGAAGGGACCTTAAACATCATCTCATTCAGGGCAGGGACACCTTTCACTAGATCAAGTTGCAAAGAGCTCCATCCAGCCTGGTAATGTGGACTTCAGGGATGGATCATCCACAGACTCTCTGGACAACATGTTCCAGTGCATCACCATCTTCACAGTAAAGAATATTTTCCCTAGTATCTAATATAAAGCTGCCCTCATTCAGTTTGAAGTCATTCCCCCTTGTCCTGTCACTACATGTTCTTGTGAATAAAACCTGTAAAAGAACAAATATCTGAATCAATTCTAATAAGAAAATATAAAATATTTTACAACCTCAGCTCTTACATAGTTTTGTATTCTAAGTCAGAACACAAATTCTCATCCAGTCCTTAGTAAAATCTCTCCTAAAGAAGTGTTTCAAAGTAAAGATGGAGTACAAGCACATGGCTAATTCCTGTAGGAGAATCTACAGGTGAAAACGTAGAAGGAATAGGAAGGATTACTAATGGGACTGCTAATTGCAGCTTGCCATGCAAATCACCTAAGTACTTCTAAGAAAGAATTGGGGGGATTTTTAAAATTATTATTTTTTTAATGTTTTTTCTTTATCTGACTTGTGCCCTCTATGTCATTCTCTATGAAATAAGTTCTGGGGAAAAAAACATTTCCTCAGGTATATCGCTTTGTATATTAGAAACCTGACCCATAACAGGGACAGCATAAGAAATAATGGATCTTTTCTTTATTTAACTTCTTATTTCACTTCTTATATGCTAGACTAACTTGAAGGTGTACCTCTTGACAAGTAGATGGTAACACAAGAGTAGCACTTTTCATAATCTGTTAAAGCTGAGAAGAGTCAGTGTGGATCCTGCTAATTGCGTATGAACTGTTGAATGACTAAGGAGCTTAAAATGTCCCTATGTCTCTGAATTCAAACATAATATAGCAACAAGACTATATACATATTGAAATCTATCAGGCTTTTTGTATTTTTGTCTTTTTTACTGAGCAGGGTTATGATATACTGCCTGCTTTTGTCTATAGATATAATTCCTGGTATTGTTTAGGCTGAATGTATGCTGAATTTGATTTTGTTCTCTGAGGGAATATAGTTTCTTTCAATTGTGAGCAATTGATCTAAAGATGGTTAGCAGTTTAGCTGTTCTTAATGTATCACCATCACACTTGCCAAATGCAAAATTGATACATTTAATCTTTGTTCTTCCAGATACATTATCAAGGGAGGGAGGATTTCTTGTGTATTTGTTAATTTATTTGCAATTGCATTTACATTCACATTCTTATTTAACTGTAATGGAATGACACTAAACATCCTTATAAATCTGCAGGGACAGATTTATATGTGACAGCATTGGTATATGATATTAAATCAAAACAATGCATCTAAAGCAAACATGTCAATAAGCCTGAAGTATAAAAATATCATTTACTTAGGAATGTAAAGAGACATAGTAATGCTAGTTTGGAATCAAAGAACAAGTTTTTGTAATTGTAAAATTTCTGGTGCAGTTATCACTGAATGAAAACTAAGAAATGGAAAGATCAAGAGAGATCTGCCAACCTTCACATAATTATTACTAAGGCTATTTTGCAGTGTAGTGGTTTATTACACTGTGTAGTATATCTGAAAATTAATTTTAAGTAGGCTTGAACAAGTACTAAAAAAAAAGTAACAAACAACTGGCTGACTTGAAAAAGGGAAATCTAGAGACTAATTTAGCAAAGTCAATTTTTTTTCATATTTTTTTCATAGTATTATACAGAAATAATTTTTGTCCAAATCGGAGGATAGCTGTTCTATCAAAAGACTTTTGCTTGTTTGTATTAATAAAGAATTATTTTATAAAAGCACTGTCTATTCTAACTGTTAAAGAAATGATAGGCAAATTGAAGACTGCTACCAATAATCTATAAAGATTTATCCCTCTGGTTGTTATAGTTTTTTTCCATAATTATTAAGTAAACCAAAGACAAATTTTTATACAACATTGATTTTTTTACATCTTTCTTACAAATTTAATCTTTACTGTGTGTATACTTCTATATGAATTATGTTTAATTTATAAATGGCACATAATTCCATGTTTGTAGGTGTTTTCCATGTAAGCATAAACTTTTTTAGTTTATTGTGCTAAAATTCACTTGTAGCATCAGAAATCTGCACTCTTAAGATAGAGGAGTAGGAATGCAGATGATTTATAAAAGCAAAAGAGTTTTAGCAGATACCAGGACGTGCACATTCTGGAATAAATGCAATGAATGAAAGGTTGGATGTTGGACTGATTCTTTGGAGCCAGCTACTTAACTTTAGCTGTCAAAAATTGCAAAAATACCCTGTTTTGGTTAAAATGAGATGCCAGAAACCCAAGTTTCAAAGAAGTCAAACAACTTTTTTGCTGTTTGTTTTGGTTTTTTTCTATAACAACAGATGAAGGGGGATTTATAACAGAAGTCAGGGCATTGTAAGACATTGCTGAGACTGCACTGAGTGTTAAAGGAAATGGTGGTATTGTCAGAGCAGCAGCTGGTATGAACACTACTGGATGGAATGGAGAGGTGATGATACTTTTAGAAGAGGAATAGGGTACTGCTATGTTAGATTTTTTTCTCTCAATGCATGCACTGTGAAATATTTTGCTCCTCCTTCTTTTTGTTCCTAGTACTACCAGTGTGTTCCTCCACAGTACTTAGACTGTTTGACATGGGATCATCTGGTCCTTTATTACTGTCACCTCTCTCTACTATTTATTGTTATACTTTTAGCATTCTAAGAGACCTCTGGAGATTGTCTTGTCTAACCCAGCCCTTCTCACAAAAGGACATCTAGAGCTGGTTGTCCATGGTAGGACCATGCCTAGACAGCTTTTGGATATCTCCAAAGATGGAGACTCCACAATGATCTGGACAACCTGTGCCAGTGCTCAGTCATCCCTACAGGATAAAAGTGTTTTCTGATGTTCACTGGAATCTCTTGCTTTTTGGTTTGTTCCCATTTCCTCTGGTCCTGTCACTGGGCAACTCAGAAGACAGCCTGGCTCTGTTCTCTTTGTACCCTCCCATCAGGTGTTCATGTACATTGATAAGATCTCTCTGAGCCTTCTCTCTTCTCATGCAAAGAGTTGCCTCAGCCTTTCCTCATATGTGAGGTACTCTTTGCTGGATTCTCTCCAGTGTGTCCATGTCTCTCTTGTACTGGGATGCCTAGAACTGGACAAAGGACACCAGGCATGGCCTTGCCAGCACTGAGCGAGGAGGAAGGATCCCTTGACCTGCTGGCAGTATTTTGTCCAATGCAGCCATCAGCCTGCTTTGCAGAAAGGGCATGTTGCTGGCTCATGTTCAGCCTGGTATCCAGCAGAACCACCACGTCCTTTTCTGCCAAGCTGCTTTCCAGTTGGTCAGTTTCCGGAATATATTGGTGTGTGGGGTTGTTCCTCCTCAGATGCAGGACTTTGCAGTTCACCTTGTTGAACTTCATGAGGTTCCCATCAGCTATTTCTCCAGCCTGTCGAGGTGTCTCTGGATGGCTGCATGGCCCACCAGCCACTCCTCCTAGTTTGGTATCAGCAGCAAATGGTCTGAGGGTACACTCTGCCCTATCATCGAAATAATTAATGAAAATGTTCAACAGTGCTGTCCCTGATACTCATTCTTGGGATATATTGCTAACAAGTGGCCTCCAACCAGATTCCATATCTAAGTAACTAGTACATTCATGGGCATTTCATAAATAAATAATCAACATTACAGATGTGCATGTAGTCATTCTAGAAGAAAACAGCTAAGACTTTAGATTCAAACTCACAGGACTTCGGGAAATATTAAAATTATTTGCTTATCCTGCAGCTACAATGTGCTGCATAACAATCATGATATTTTCCTAGATTATTGTCTTAAAGGCATGTGCCTTTAATTCTCTTTAAAAAAAATTCTGCTTCATTGTGATTATTCAGTGTAGTGTATGACTTTGTTTGGGGCATACTTTTCAAGTCCTGCTTTTTTACATAATTCTTAAGGACTTCTGTAGTTCCTAACATTAATGTTTTCCAAACATTAGCTTGTCCTCTAACAAAGTGTCTGACTTGGGGCTATGATATTTAACCTTTTCCAAAAAATAGAATTTAAAACATGGAGAAAGACCATGATCAAAAGTACTGGCTGACTTAGTGAAAACACAGAGAGAATCAGACTTCACTTCTACAATTTTTGCTGTTACTTTAGCACATGAAACTGAGTGTTCAGCATTTCTTTATATCAGACCTAGCACTTCAATCAGAAACTTGAAAATAATAAGACGGAACAGGAAACCATGAAAGATATCTTAGTCAAGTAACGTGTTCAGCATCAAGCAGGTGTAAGTGGCAGAGGATTAGATATGGTCTCATTCAAAGAAGAATGTTTTCATTGTGAAAACTTCTATCTTCCCCACCAATCAGCTCCATTCCCTACAAATTTTCTGGATACCATAAAAGACAATATTTTCTAGAAAACTGCTGCTAGACTGTGACTTACCCATAAACCAGTCCATCTTGTGCATCGAGGAAGGGTACTTTCAGGATTCTCCTTTCAGGAAGGGAGATGGAAAATAATTAGGATACATGTATAAAAATTGATTTATTTTCATATATTCACTACAATATTTTAGTTTACTTTTCTTTATTTATAACAAACAATTCTGGCCTTTGTTAATTTTGGAGCACTTGACTATTATTGTTAGGTTTCTGTGTACAATTTTACAGAGATAAAAAATATACCAAATGTGGAATAAAGCCATGGAGAAATAGGATCGTTAGGTTCCATACAGGCCATTGCTAGGTTTGGAGTCTTTACAAGCATCATACTGATCAATATTTCAAGGACTCATGAGGCTACTAATGTGCTGTCATGCTCCATGTGGGCCAGCACTGAGTGGCGAGAATTCCAGTAGGTAGAACAGACATTTGCCAGTAGCAATGTTTAGTAGAATGGGGTCTAATTTCAGATATTTCTTTTTCATCTTTCTTATACCTTTTCATCTTCCTAAAAATGCAACTGTTGGCCTATGGGATCTCTGCCAATATTGTAACCAGAAATGAAAAGAAAGGAAAGCATCTCCACT
Source organism: Hylia prasina (assembly GCA_013397195.1). Taxonomy (NCBI): domain Eukaryota; kingdom Metazoa; phylum Chordata; class Aves; order Passeriformes; family Sylviidae; genus Hylia; species Hylia prasina. The sequence goes on along the minus strand of VYXD01001995.1, from coordinate 128,616 downwards.
GTAGTATGGTACTAGATATGTAATTATAGATGATAAAACCGCTTACCTTGAGGACAGAGATGGCAAAATACAACCCCACAGTCTCTGGTGAAATCTTTATCTGTCTGGCTTTTCATCTCATGTGCTTTTTCTATCTTTCCCCGCCTCAGGTTTCTTTGTTCAGTTTCCATGAATTTATTTATTTCTCCCTATTCTGCCACTATTTCTTCCTTTCTTTATCAGAAATATGTTGTTGTTTTTTCCCCTCTTCTGGCCAAGAAGAATGAGTCTTCCAGCCTCCACTCGTGCTTCTACCACTCTTTATTTTCATGCTTCTTGACCTAATCTGTTCCCATTGGTAAGCTTCTGTGACTCAAAGGCCAGCTGTACCCTGTGGAGTTTCACATTCTGCCTTCAAAACATGAAAGTTGTTCCACTCCTGTGAGAAAATTTCAGCTGTATAGTTTTCCCGATTCTCTGAAATTTCAGTATCATTTTAGCTGAAATGTTTTTAAATGATTTCTGCCCAAGGCAGACCATCAGTGTAGAAAATTTAATCCTAAATAATTTGTTTGGTAAATTTATAAGTAACTAAAAATGGACTGTTCTAATGGGATGTATTAGGCAGTGTTAAAAATAGGTTATGATGCCACCTTGTTTTAAAGTTACTGTCATGTATATGAATAAGTATATGGTTGAATAAATGTTTTTCCTTAGATGTCCATATGCTATCAGTATTCATAGACACCGAATTTTAAGCAGCTGACCATGCCAACAGAAACAGTAGTTTGTGACAAAGTATGGTTTTTCTAGAGTTAAACCTTAACTCCCAAAGTCAGTCCAGGTTAAGGGTACAAGTGTGACTTGCAGTAACTATGCCTGAATAAATTAATCTCTCTCTAGGACAATATAGGTTCACTTCAGCTGAATAAAACCCCAGAAGAAATGTACCAAAATACTTCTCAGGAAATGGAGTAAGCACACAGTCAGGGTCTCTGACCTCCTTTCCTCTGAATTATTCCATTTATTTTCTTGATTTCAAAATATGTCATAGTTCTCTGTGTGTATGGGTAGAATAGATTTATGTGTATATACACAAATTGTCATTTATTATCAACTTCATGATTGCAAATGAGAAAAATGTTAAAAAGACATGAGGTTTTAACCTTAATATTCAACACTTAATATTCTGTTCATCATCCAAAGAGCCGTCCAGTTTTAAAAAGTTATTTCGCATCCATGTATATACATTTGCGCATAATTGTGTCTCCTTTCATCATAATTTAATTTGTTAGTATTACTAAATTGAAAGTGCAACTGTTATTCTAACATAATCCTTAGCATTTTGTTATGGGATCAAGGACGAAATCTAATATGTTAGGAGACAGAAGAGTAGTTGGTACAGTCCAAAAAGGAAATTCCATAAACCTACCCTCTGATCTACAGGAGAGGATTTGCCTAAAATAAAAGAATCATATGCTTCCAGTTTTGCACAAATAAACACATAAATTTGGAAGACAGCACAGGTGCCTCAATAATATTGCCAGTTCCACACAGATTACTGAGAACTGTGAATGTGTCTTTACATTGTGTAGTGTCAAATGGTTGTAGAGACTAGGAAGCTTGAGTTGGATCCTCCAGTCTTCTCCTTTCCTGTCAAGGGACTGAGAATGAAAGTCTTTGGAAACCGGGAGCAGACGGGCACATGGCAGTTCTGATTTTTATATTGATAAAATAATGGGAAAGGGAAAAGGAAATATTTTATTTTTTCTACAGAGCTTTTATACATGGCATTGTGTATTTAAGAGCTCAAGTACAATGAAAGCCAATGAATTTAATTGCTTTCCTTGAAAGATTGAAAAATCTCACAGGGTAGATGAATTCTTTAAAACAACATCATTTCATATATGGCAGTCAAAAGAGATTCCCTCTGCCCCCAACACTTGGCATTTTGCTGCTTTACTTGTTTCTATCTCCAGATGATGTCTTCACATGCTAGTATAGCATGTGACTGAAATGCTGACTTGCACATCTGCCAAAAGGTTGTGCTTAGGTGATGGGTCATTCCTGTTCCTACTGATGATTCCAAATAAGGGAAAGCAAAGCAGCTGGTTACATTAGTAAATGATACCATTTGTGGTAAGGATCTTGCCTCTTTTTTTTTTTTTTTTTTTTTTTTTTTTTTTTTTTTTTTTTTTTAATTTGTCTTCCCTCTTGAAAGCAGCTAAAAACAAGCAGAAGAGTTAACACTGAGTAGCCCAACAACACCCAGCAAGCTACATATTTCTGTATTAATTTCCTAATAATGAAATAGTTTTTATTGTTACTTTCTTCCTCACTCCCAAATACATTTTCCAACTCCTGTTTTAAGAGAATTTGGCTTTCCCATTTTTTTAAGACTTTTTTTTTGCAACCAGAGAAAGCCTCTTATGGCACTTCTTAAATAGAGCAATACTGACATCCATTGGTTTAATCTTACGTGACTATTTGTTAAATCTCTTCTAACTAATGTACACATAACTGTCTACAGTATCACAATGAAAGGATTGAATTTGATATGATCCAAGGAGGATTGTGCTAAGTCCAATTTGGTGTATTAGAAACACGAAACCAACACAGATTAACTCGATGAAAAGAAACACATTGCAAAATGTGAAGTCCAAATACAATGACTAAAATAAAAGCAGGCTTCACAAGTATCAGCTGGGGGAAAATATTAATGGAGAATTAGTAGTGATGCTGAATTTTTTTAGAACCTCTGGAAATGTGAAAATACCTAATTTTATATGAACTTGTCTTGTTTGTATTAATCATAAGGCAAAATAGTGAGGTCTGAGGCAAAATGTTACCACTCTTATAGAAAAAGCAGTTCAGTGAAGAAAATAATTACTTCCAGGTTTCATTTCAGCCCTCAAAGGTTTTCCTTTAACTTCGCAGCAAGCTATTTTTTAAAATAGATACATCTTTTACAGACGCTGCTGAAAGACCACTAGTGATACAATGAAGTGGTTACGTTTAATCAAGAAAAGCACACCACAAAAAGTGGAAGTGTTTTCAGTATTCATTATTACGACAAGCTAAGCAGAGGAGGCTTAGCCTTCCAAACCAGAGAACCATTCTGGCAGCGAAGGGAGGGCGACAGGCTTTCACAAAAAAAAAAAAGAAAAAGCTTTCCGTTCGCTGTACCTCCCACCGCATTCACTTGCAAATCACTGTGTGCTCGGGAAGACTGCACTTCCCCGGGCTCCAACCTTCCCAGGGTAAGTGCTGCAGCTCCAGCAGCAGCGCCTCGCTCCCGCTGCCCTCCGAGCAGGGAGAGTGAGAGGTGTGTGTGTGTGTGTGTCTGTGCAAGCTGCGTGTGTGTGTGTGCCTGTGGTCCTGCGTCTTGGCTTTTGGTCGTCTGGGTGGTTTTTACTGGGGTTGGGTTTTTTTCCCTTTTTT